>JAJMBM010000139.1:0-12279 GCA_030565325.1 Insectozyma coleopterorum
GTCCTGCAATACTAGCGCACGATTGTTCTTCGGCATTAGAATCATTAACGTCACCATTAATCCATTCTTCAAAACCCAATATTTCTGGATGGAAATAATGATCGATATTTTCTCCGTGTCTTTTTCTCTTCATTAATGATAAATACAATGTTACAGGCATGTATGATGGAATATCATCAAATGGGTATTCGATTTCATCGGTTGGTACAGTACTTGGAGGAGGTGTTACAACAACCTTTCTTGTAACTTTATTCCAAAACTTTGTAGCTTTTCTTCTCATTTTATTTGAAAAGCGATCATATTCTTCTGCTTCAATTATTTGACGAATACCAAAAACTGAAAATGTCTCGTCATATTTATATTCTTCTTCTTCTTCTTCTTCGTGATGCATCTTAAACTTAAATGAGTTGAAGAATTTGGAAACCTTTGATGGCCATTGTTGAGAACTTGAATCTGCTTCTTTAATTTTCTTCAACTGTTCAAATTGAGTTGTCAAATCAAGTTGTAAATCTTTCAAAGCTACAATGTAGTCGAACAATCCTGTAACTTGTCTTTTATACTCTTCAATTAATCTTTCTACAGAAACTGGATAAACAAGCGTAAATTTTGTGTGGGTGAAATAATACAATGGCGGTAAATTTAATGATGATTCAACACTCGCCATACTTAATTCTTTCTGAACTGTTTTAATCTGAGAGTCTAAAAATCTTTTAACTGAAGAAATTAAAATTTTAGCTTCCTTTTCATGATCTTCTTTTAAAATTTTATAAATTTCTAATTCTTCTTGTAAAGCAACAAGTTCTGGATCAACTGGTTGATCATTAGCTTGTTTTGCTTTAGAATTGAATTTAAAAATTTTAAGAACATACTTAAGACTATAAAAATTGGGTACTAGTTAAAACTGATGGTAAAAATGTAAAAAAAAAAATGTGATTGTTGTTGTTTCAATTTTTTTTGCACAAACAGCTGCAAAAAATATCCATGACTTATTTTTGGTAGCGGTCTCCATTTACAGAAATTCATAATTAAACAAATTTGACGTGATGTAAATCAATAAAATATCATTAATAATCTAGATTCACCCGATCTAAATGTATCGAGATTTTAATAACTAATATCTCCGGATTAATTTGTGATGATATGATGAATTACAGTATGCTTAAGTATGGGCATAACAAAAAAAAGTATGAGCGGCAAAAAAAACCTTAACTATGAGCATAACAAAATAAATAGCAGGCAATAGCAAAAACAATTAATATTTAACCATTTTCAACTTGTATGAGAAATTTAATTATGTTTTATATTAAAACAAATAAAGAAATTATCTTTAACGGCTATGTTCAACCTCACATGATACACAAATATCCATTCTTACAAAAATTAACACAGCAATAAATGTGCAAATAGTTCATATATAGCCGAATAAATGTTAGAAATTGGTTAAATAAATATTTAAAACATCAAGTTCAACAGTAAATTCAGCAACAACTTAACAAATAAATACAATAATCGAAATGAATGAGAAATGATTGTAGAGTTGGTTTCATTCAATGTAAATTGAATATGCAAGTAGTAGAGGACAATTAGAATAGTTAAAAGCCAAAAACATTATTTCTGATCAAGATGCCAAAGATTTCCAGCAATAAAGAAAAACAATAAAACAAAAATTCGAATTGAAACTGGAATATATAGTTTAAATTAGTTATGCTTAATGTTATTGAATATAAATTAAGATGAAAAATCACAATGAATCAAAATTTGAAGATTACTATAAAATGTTAAAAACTTGAGCAAAGAGTTATTTCAAAGTACTTAGTTAACCAATTGAGTAAATAAATGAAATCCACAAGTATTGTTAAATTCTTGATTAGAAAGACATATATAATTCAGGAAGTAAATAATTATATTTATTAATATAAAACATTTCCAAATTATAAAATCTAGTAAAAATACAAAAAGAGTTTTCAACGTTATATGATTCATAGTTTAAAATCTAACCAGAACTTGGTCAACTTCAACTGCTTCTGCTTTACCAACAGATGAATCTGAAACAGCTGTATCATCTCGAAATGCATGCTCTGTAGGTACAAATCCAATTGATTTTCTTGCATTTGGTACTTTTAAATATAATTCATCAATTTGTTCCAATGTTAATCCTTTAGTCTCATAAACAAATAAATAAACAAATAATCCACCAATTACATTACAACCACCCCAGATAAAGAAAACTTTTGAACCTAAATTTGCATTACCAGGACCTGAATCAACCATATAAGGTGTTGCATATCCAATTGCCCAATTCCAAATCCAATTTGATGCGGTACATAAAGCAATTGATTTCTGTCTAACATTCAACGCAAAAGTTTCAGCAATAACCGCCCAACAAAGTGGTCCCCAAGTAGATGCAAACCCTGCAATGAAAATACACGTAAACCCAACTAAACATTGATTTGCTGCTTTTGAATCACTGGCAACCCCAACTATGGCAATGATTAACTGCGAAACACTCATAACCACACTTCCAGTCATCAATAAATTTCTTCTACCCCAAACTTCAATTAAGATTATACCTGGAACTGTCATACCAAAATTCACAATATTTGTTGCTAATTGAATTAAGAATGGATTGGTTATACCCGATCTTTGAAAAAATTGCGTACCATAATAAAATATAAAATTAATACCAGTTAGTTGTTGCAACGCTTGAATAACAACACCCATGAGTAATCTTTGATGTTGCTTGTTTACATTTTTAAAAACCTGAGCCCAGGATGCTGAACCAAATTGACATTCAAAATCAAAATTAGCTTTTATATCATCATACTCATCAACTAAATCAGGATGATCCAATGGTAGCTTTCTAAGCGTTTTCAAACATTGTTTAGCTTTGGTTTCATTGTTTTTCGAAACCCAAAATCTTGGAGTTTCAGGAAGAAAAAACATACCAACACCTAAAATTAAAGACCAAGCAAATTGAATAGCAATTGGAATTCTATAAGAACCCGAATCTTGTCTATCTGAAACACCTTTATTGACACAAGCCGCAATCAATAAGCCCCATGTGATTGCCCATTGATATGACGAAATAACAGCACCACGAATCCATTTAGGCGTAACTTCTGAACAATATAATGGTATAACTGAAGAAATTAAACCAACACCAAAGCCTGCTATTGCCCTACCTGCTATTAATAAATTTTGTTCAGTTGCAATAGTTTGTAATAAAATACCCAAATTGAAAACAATTAAAGTTGATAAAATTAAAGTCCATTTTCTACCAATTCTATCAGATGGTACTGTAGCAAATAAAGCACCAAAAAAAGTACCAACAGATAATATTGAAACGATTAATGACGATTCGCTGGCGGTAAATTCAAAATCATTTTCAGCATGAGCAAAATTTTGTTTAACATAATCCATAGTCAAAATTCCTGAAATGGTACCTGTGTCATAACCAAAAAGAAACCCGCCAAAGGCTGCAAATAAGCCCATGTAGATACCTCTTGTCGAAGACCCGGCTTTCTTTTCCCCAAAATTAATAAACTTTTGTAAAAACTTGTTATCCTCTAGACCCATAATAAATTCATTGCTGAAAAGAAATGAAATGAAAGATTTTTACATCTATTTATATTTTTTTTAAAAAAAATAATATACCTTTATGCATTTATTTATTTATAATTTTTTAAACGTTTTTTACGGAGAAATTTTATTCAGAAATTTTTCAGGATTAAGTTTAAAATGAAAATCTTGAAAAAAGTGGAGTATGAAGGAGAATTAAATTTCGAAATAAGAAAAGAAAATGAAAAACTTTGATTTTGGTTGCAGACAATAAGTGGACAGTCATAGATTTAATGCAATTGTATTTAAACGCAATACTGAACAAATCTATATGGAAAAGAACAGTTTTCAAAAGGCTGTCCAAAGAAATATATATATACATATACGTTTTTAAGCCGTTTGAATAAGTCTACATCAAAGTCTCTAATACATTGGGAAACCGTTTTTTACCAAACATGACAGACTGTATATTATGCAATCAGGAATTGTCGAAAGAAAAAGGTCATCTAGAAAAAAATATTATAAAAGTTTAAATTGTTTTTGTTATTACTATTATACCTTCAGTGTGTATATGTAACGAGGTAAACGAAGAAGAAATTAACATCAAATGTACAATTATTCAAATTTGTGGGGTATAAAAGTCCTACCGTAGAATATGAAGGTTAGTTTACTGAAATTTGTGGGGTACAAAGTCCAACTATAAATTCTACAATAGTTTAAACCTCTTTCTGGTGGTTTCTTGTATGGGTTACCATGGTGAAAATTCTAAAGTAAATGAGGTCGGTTGTTCAAAGTTCATGTAATTGGTGTATTGTCGGACAATGTCCTTTATTGAAAATACTAAACCTAAAATGATTTAAACATGCGAATATTCTCTGTTTTGGCGGTGCAATTTCACAAATTTCAGCATTGAAGATCTTACGGAATATAGTTATTCCTATAGTTTTGTTAGCTACTTTGTGTACCTGTTTAATCATCAAATTACGGAATGGTTCCTGTATATACGTGTAGGTTTTTCTTGTTCTCTTTTGTGTAATTCCCTGAGAAACAAACTAAATTATTCAATACAATAATACTCAAACTTTCAAGTAAAAGAAAAGCTTACAGTATTAATTCACTTCTGCCAGAATTTCTAACTTTAATCAATTTACAATAAGAGTTATTTTATAGCCAATATATGCAATCCCAGTCACAAAGCAGTTATATAAATGAAATCATTGAAATTGTTGGAAGAAAATGGGTATAGTTTTTTAAAATAAAGCATATGTTACATAAAATACTCCATAAAAATACAATACAGTTTTGTGTAAAAGTATATAGGATATTATTTAATTGGAGAAAAAAAAAAAAAAAACAACTACAACAATAATACAATATTAAAAACATAATAGAATGTGTATTGCATAATAGATATAAATCAGTGATTGTTTAACCAACAGAAATCGATTGAGTTGTTGCGATAACGTTATCAACGTCATGATCAATCAGTTTTAAAAATTCATCAAACTTTGTATGTTTAGGTTGCCAACCAATTTTATAACCATTTCTGCCTCTACAACGAGAATTTGACCCCCAAAGATGTGGGCTCATTTTATCATTATTTAAATTAACAACTTGTTGAGGTGTTAATGAAGTAACCCTAGGTGTATCGACAACATGTTTTGCATTCAACTTGGCACCAACAGTTTCTGCAACGTCTTTCCAAGTATGTTCAATTGGAGTCTTTTCTGCCGTGTCGTCGTAAGCACCAAAGTAGTAACCGTCGTTATTTTTTGGAATTGGTTCATCAGCAATCATCTTTTTCAAAACTAAATAATATAATTCACCTAAATCTTTAATATGAATATGACTCCAGATATAATTGCCTGAATAAACGGTAAATGCTTGTCCATTTTTAATTGAACTTTTAATTAAATTTGGAATTTGAATTGACATCTTCTTTTCATAACCATCACTTTTACCAAAAATAGTTGAAGGACTAATGATAGCGGTTTCAATTAATGGATTCTTTTCATGAAGTGAAAGAATCAAATTGTCAATTCTTTTATGAGGTTGACTTTCAGGTAAAGATTTAAATGAATTCAAATCATCATCTGAATAGATGGTTGTACTTGGACCTTTGGTTTTTGATAAATGATCATTTAAAACTGCTGCGCCAGAATTATGAATCAAAACCTTCTTTTGCTTACTAGCAAGCAAAGCTTCTGAAATTGCTTTTGCACTCAACCAATGATCAACATTAGCGGTATTAATGATTATATCATTTTGGTCAACCATTTTTTTTAATAATGCACCATCATCTAATGTACCGACAATTTTCTTAACACCGCCTGGTAATTTTTCAGCCTTTGATTCGTTTCGAACTAAAGCTGTGATTTCAAAACCACCATGAGATAATAATTGGTATAAAACTTCACCACCAATATAACCAGTGGCACCCGTAATAAAAACTTTGTTCATCATTATGTTAAAAAAAGAAAAAAAAAAAAAAGTAACTACTTTTAACCAAACATGTTGGTCGATTTATATATAGTTGCAAAAAGTATTCATATGTATTGATCCTTAAAGTATACTTATGTAAATAAACAATCAAAAATCCCTTTGGATTTTTTTTTATTTTTATTTTTTTTTTTTTTTTTTTTTGTTTTTTTATCACCAACCAAAGGATTCAGTATGTAAATAAATTTCTTCTATATTAGTTGCTCTATAATCGTTATTAATAATTAATGTTTGCAAATTGGAAACTGATTTACAAACTTCTCTTTTCAATAAATCACTACCAGAACATATAAATATATTTCTATTTGAAAGTGTACTTGTCAAATTTGATATTATATTCTTGACGGATGGTTTACCATATGTAGTTTTAAGCTTAGTTTCAATATATTTCTCATCATCACCCATACCCAGTTGACAAATATGTAACTGTATGTCTAATTTATTATGTAATAAAGCTTGACATTCAATTAATTTTTCATCAAACCAATTTAAATCTTCAATGTTTCTAACAATCCAAATGAATGAAATGTATTTTAACATTGTATTATGTTTACTTAAATGTGATAAAAATGGTAAAGTTGAAGTAACTCCACTACCAGTTGCGATCAAAACAACTCTTTCAAAAGATTCAACGTCTCTAAATGTACCTCCGTAGGGACCATCAATAAATACCTTCTTTTCACATGTCAATTTCTTGTTCAAGTCAAGAAAATGCTTTTTTGTTAACCCCTTTTTTGGAATGATAATAAATTTCATTCCTTGTTCATCCTCTCTTATTGATGCAATTGAGAATGGATGACTATCAAGGAATGATAAATCTGCAAATCTTAAAAAGCAATGTTGACCTGGTTGCCATTTAATATCCTCGACTTTTTCAATAACAATTTCATAAGCATTATCACCCAATTGATTCATTACAGCTGGCCTTGCTTTTAAAAACATTGAGTTTGGTTTAAATGCAGTTTTAATTAATACTCTATAAATTAATTGCGTTGCCCAAAATGCCAATGCACCCCACATATAATCATCTGCACCTAAAGCTTTATCTATATGCCAAATTAATGTACCAAAATAAGCAATTCCCATCATCCAATGTGAATGTACAAAAAACTCATACAAGTATTTCCTAATAAATGCTTTTGATAATGTACATAATAAACCCAATAAAATAAATGGTGGTATTCCACTATAATAATAGCGATTGGTAGTCATGATATTGTGTAAATAACCTGCACCACCTTCAGCTAAACCTTGATGAATAAATGGAATTGTATGTATAATTGATAGCACAAAAGCACAAACACCTACATATTGATGATAAACGTTTAATTTTTCATAACTTATACCTGTTAACAAAGTAATTGCATTTGATTTCCCTGCCAAAATATAAATAAATGGCGTCAACGCAGTAGCCATCACTCCTGCACGCACTGCTAATGGTGGTGATCCAAAACCAGAACAACCGCGATACCAAAAATGGGGAACTAAGCAATAACAGAATAAATATAATGCACTTATCATCATATACAATGT
This sequence comes from Insectozyma coleopterorum, assembly GCA_030565325.1. Classification (NCBI taxonomy): domain Eukaryota; kingdom Fungi; phylum Ascomycota; class Pichiomycetes; order Serinales; family Debaryomycetaceae; genus Insectozyma; species Insectozyma coleopterorum. The sequence continues at coordinate 7,591 of JAJMBM010000139.1, forward strand.
GGCGCCAACTGAATTTGGAAATGAAAGATATGATAAATAACTAGGCACTTGTTTATACCCAAGAAATCTACAATAAGCAACCACAACATCAACTATTGATGTACCTCTATTTGATGATTTAGTGGCCCTATAACATAAATCTCTATATCTGTAGTATGCATGTTTAAGTGCAGCTATGAATATGGTGACAACACCAAAATACATCGTGTACTTTGCGTATTTTGATTGTGAGGCCCATGGTATTTGTGTCTGCAGATAATTTTGATACATCATATATGTCGAATCAGACATATCAGCAAGACAATCAAGCCCTTGATATTCAACACCCATGATGATTATGTTAATCTGATAAAAAAGATTAGTGGGGGGACGTACATGAGCACCATTTTATATTATTAATTTAAGCAAATTCAATGTCTAATTCTAGTATTGGAAAATTTGCTCAATTCTCTTTTTTTTTTTTTTAGTTTACTTTGGTTGGTTTGGAGCTTTTTTTTTTTTTTTTTTGTATATATTAACCGCATAAAAATGTCGAACGTGCGGCATCAATATAATTACGAATGTCGTATATTTCATTGAACAAACAATTATTATTGCTAACATAATGGATTTGTTAATCCATGAGTCCATGTATATGAACCCAATACTATAATTGTAAATACAAAACTTGTCATAATTGATGCAACCCCATACCTATAGCCAAAAAATGTTTTTAATCCAAATAATTCGGCGACAAATGTACTAACTGTAGTTAAAGCACCACAAAAACCATCTTGTAACCCAGTTAATACGTAACAAGATATAATTGTATTTGTCACTCTTGCACCATTATGAGTCACACCTCTGCCTAGTAATGTAAATATGCTCAATAACAAAGTACCAAGAACATTGGCAACAAATGTACCCAAAGGGAAATTTGCAACTTTATTATTCAAATATTTTGATAAATAAAATCTTGAGATTGCTCCAAATGGAGCGAAAAACATTGAAAAAGTCCATTCTCTCCAATACGATTTAACACCTACTAATACAACTATGATGATAAATACACAACCACCAAGTAATGCTGAAAACATTTCTAATATTTTGTACGTTATTCTAGTGAGCGAAGGTATATATTGATCTAGTGCTAACAGTAAATGTTTTCCCATGTAAAATGCCATTATCGATAAACCAAATTGGCCTAGAATCACTGCTAAAGATTCCATTATACCATAAGCTGAATTGGGATAATTATATGGTATGCCTGCAAATTCGTTCTTTCGTACGGCGGTGTTACTTGCTTTATTAAATGCTTCTAAAATAACAGAAGAGAATGATGAACAAGTACCACAAAAACCAGTAGTTATACCAGCGTATAATGGAATTGCTCCTTTATTTGGATAATCGTGATTTTCAATTAACTTCTTCCATAATGATTCCCCTTCAATGAATAATCCCATAACGACACAAGCAGTAAAATTGGCCCATATAACACCTGATAAATATGCACCATCGTATGTAGTTAATACAATCAATCCTTTTCTAGCTAAAACACCCCAAATTGAACCATGAATTATATTTAGTATCAATGGTAAATATTTTTGAGTTCGTATTATATGTTTATTTTTGGGTATTCTTATCTTTTCATTTTCAGTTTTAAGCCCTTCTGGTAGACTTGATATTATTGATTCTGCTTGTAGATCGTCAACTTCTTCTTGTAAAGTTTTTCGTCTTTGCAATTGCTGTTCTTGTTCTGGTAGTTCTTCTTGTTTTGGTCGCACCATAAGAAACGAGATTTAATTTCAACTTTTTTTTTTTTAATTATAATTTATCTTATCATTTTAAGGCAGCTAGCATGACCATTTTATTATGGTTGTTACTTTTATTTCATATATCCAATGGTGTATCTATACAACTGGATCGTCGTAGACCAGAACCAGAACCAGAACCAGAACCAAATATGTCTACATTAGTCGATATACTATCTTCACAACCCCAATTTTCATATTTTCTAAGGCACATACAACGACATGGATTGATACCTGAATTAAATTTAATGGGAAATGTTACTTTATTAGCTCCAATAAATCTGGCATTTGCTAATCATGATAACTACGAAACTGATAATAATCAATTATTACGTTATGTTGTAAATCAAAGATTTAGAGTTGGTTATTTAGGTAAACAAGAAGCGATATTTGAAACATTATACAAGATTGATAAGAAAACTTACTATCCTATAAGACTAAGTCCAGATTTTGAAACTTCAGAATATGTAATTGATAACATTGCATATATAGTTGATGAAGATATTTACGCAAAGCATCAACATTCATTTGTACAAGGTATTGATCAATTGTTACCTTTAAAGCCAACATTTTGTCAAGTGATTATGGACAACTTTATTGGGGAAATTTCAATCATTAGTAATATATTCCAACTGTTGTTTAAAAACAAGCAAGAATGTGAATCATTCATCGACGGTTATAATACATTCATGTTACCATCAAATTATTTTATCAAAAAATCATTTTCAGATATTGAACTAGCTTATTATTTACTAAAATATAATAATATAAATGTCAATAAAGGTACTACGAAGGAAGCACTCAATCAAGTGAGCGATGATATCAAAGAATTGATTGAACATTTGATGTTTCCAAAATTTATACTTGGTGTCAATAACACAAATGTTGAAATTAAATCAAAAAGTGGACAGAAGTATGGCATAAATTTGAAAAGGAATCAATTGATATTTGACAAACTTGTAACTAATAATTCACATTTATTAGCAGATGGTGTAGTACATATATTCAATGAAGGTAAATCTTTTTTCACTGATTTAAAAATATCAACAGCTGAAATGATACCTTATAAAGCACTTTATGCATTAAATTATTCCAATCTTGTGAAAGAGCTTAAATTCAGATCATTAAATTATTTAATAGATGGTTCGAGTAGTAATCAAACTATTCTATTAGATGTGAATCAACGAGATGATACTATTGAAGAGATTGGAATGACATCATTTAGTTCAAAGCAAAATTTATTATATCAATTTGTTGATGATGTGATAGATATTAAAAATAGGACGCATATTCTAGTAAATTCAAAATTGTGTTCTAAAAAAAAGATTGGAGGATGTTATAAAATCAAAATTTCTTCTTCAATTGTCAATGAAACTTCTGTAAAAAAAGTTACAATTAATGATGAAGTAGATGTATTAGAATCAGTATCGATTGCTAATAATAGTTTTATCTATATTGGTAGTGATGAAATTACTCCACCATCAAATTTAAAACATTCATTGGGTGATTTAATGTCTAGTGGTACAATACCTAGACATATAGAAAATATTAAAATTGATAGAACAAGTTGTTTGCGTACATTGCGTTATTTAAATGCTTTTAATTTATATTCACTTGATGATAATGAACAAGGTTATACGATATTTTTACCGTGTGGAGTAGTAGTCAAACATGGAAAAAAGGAAAAATCGACGAGTGTAAATTTATGGGATGATTTAGGATTAGTTTTAGATTATTTAGAATTAAATCCAAAATTATTTGATAAGATTATAAGAGGAATGTTTTTAAATGGTATTATATATTCCAATTTCAATGATGGAATAAAGAAATTAAAATCTTTAAGTAATCAAATTATAAATGTTTCGAATAATCAAACCAAGGATATAAATCGTATAATATTGAATACAACTATAATTGATGTAGGTTTAAATTCAGATGTGTTATTCAATCAAGGTGTCATTCATGTTGTTAATAAAGTTTTATTACCAGATGATTTTACAATACCGATTCAAGATTTAATTAAAACAACTTTTGATCCCAGTTTTCCAACACATTCGTTTGATAAATTGCTTGAATTTTATCCAAATATTAAAAAATCACTTTTGGGTAAACATCCTTATTCATTATTAATTCCAACGCCAGAATCTATGAAAGATTTTAATATTACATCTTCATTTAGCAATTTATTAAAATTTATCAATTTTCATTTAATACCCAATGAAGAGGTTCATAAAATATTGAATTGTGTATCTGGTAGTTATTATAATGATTCTTCGATTATTAAAACTAATATATCTGAAGGTGGATTAATATGTAAAATTAAAAAAGATAAAGTTTATTTACAATTACACAAATTAATTACACAAGATAAGGTTGAAGGTGAATCTTATAATAAAGATCAAGAAGTTAGATTGTTAAAACATGGATGTACATCGGAATATAAAGGTTACACTAAAGATTTATCGTGTGTGTTTTTAATTGAAAAACCATTAAATTTAAAATGGTTTGAAAAGAATTCAAGTGGACATAATGATTTCTTACATATACATCTCGGATTGGTAAGTGTTGGTATTGGTATTATATTAGGATTAATAATATTTGGTGGTGTAATGGTTGGATTATTTTATTGTGGTGGACGGAAAAAGAAGACGGGGTATAATTCAGTTAATGATCATTATCCTCGAACAGATTCAGGTTTCATGAGTGTTTTAACGGATGATGATGATGATGGTGAGTATTTACCATATGATAGAGGTTATGAAACAGATGTTGATGTTTTAAGAACAGAAACCGATACATTATTATTGCCTGGTGCGAGAAAGAAGAAACGAATGAAAAGAATGAATTATGGAACTTTTGGAAATAATGTAAATGGAACAGATGGTAATGATGATAGATT
>JAJMBM010000139.1:12379-30179 GCA_030565325.1 Insectozyma coleopterorum
AAAAAAAAAAAAAAAAAAAAAAAAAAAAGACGAAGCAAAACAAATTTTGATAAGTATAATAATACCCTATAAATAATGTCTGATCAAATTCCAATTGAAGAGCAAGAAATACCTCAAGTGCAGCAACAAGAACAACAACAACAACAACAACAACAACAACAACAACAACAACAGCAACAAGAACAACAACACCAATTTCAAGAAGTATCAGTTGAAGAAGCTATGATGAAGGCCAAAGCCGAAGAATTGGAAAGAGAAGCGGCGAGATTAAGAGAATTAAATTCACAATTAAGTTCGGAATCAGCAAATGAATTTACACCACCTACAGATGAAGAAAAAAGAGATATAGATTCAAGATCAATATATATTGGTAATGTAGATTATGGATCTACACCATTAGAATTACAACAACATTTTTCCACCGCAGGTACTGTACAAAGAGTTACAATTTTAATGAATAAATTCACTGGTCAACCAAAAGGTTTTGCATATTTAGAATTTAATGATGTTGATGGTGTGAATAAAGCGGTAGCAACATTGGATGGATCGATATTTAGAGATCGTCAATTAAAGGTCCTGGCTAAAAGAACAAACATTCCTGGTATTAGTATTAAACGAGGTGTTATGAGAGGAAGGGGCGGCTCTAGAGGTGGATTTAGAGGTGGAAGAGGTGGAAGAGGTGGAAGAGGTAATTTTAGAGGTAGAGGTGGAGGTGGAAGATTTACACCATACTAATAGTAATAAATTTGTATACTTTTTTAAAAACCATTTGTATTATTATAATAACAAGTTAAAAATATCAATAGTTTGATTAGATGTTTATTGTTTTTGTTTTCTAATATTAGCTTCTTTTATCATTTGAGATAAATCTGATTTACCATCAATTTTCAACCCTTCAATTACTCCATTAATATCTTTTTCTTTCATACCTTGTTCAAATTTAAATTTACATTCTATTGAATTTATATCAATTTTCAATCCAGTGATTGCCTTTTGCAAAGTATTTAAATAATTTTCAGGTGCATCACTTAATTTCCAAGGCTTATTATTCTCTCCATTTTGTTGTTGTTGTTGTTGTTGTTGCTCTTCTTGGTTTGTTAATTGATTCAACTGATCTCTTACAAAATCAAAATCATTAATAATTTTAGAAGTTCCATAGATATGAGCACTGGCAAAATCCCAAGTTGGAACAAATTTATGAGTTTCAAGTTTACTTGGATAATAATTTGGGGTAATATAAGTATTATTTGATTGAAATATAATCAAAACGTTTGAATTTTCTTTCAAAGTTGGTACTTGTTGATTTGCCTTTGCGATATGAGCAATTAAATAACAATCATCATCTTGTTGTTTTAAATAAAAAGGTATATGATTAGCTATAATTTTATTATTTTCATCAGTAGTTATCACGGTAGCTAGAGGATAATTTTTAATCAAATACTCAACTTGTTGCCAACTTTTCTCGGAATATTTATTAGGAATATACATTATAAACTGAAAAAAATTGATGTTTTATAGAAGAATTATATCTGTTTTAAGTATGCATATTTTTTTATCCTTTCATTGAATATCTTTCTTGGTAATTTTATCCGCTACCTTATCTTTCAAAAATACGAGTCGTTTTAGATTCTTTTTGTTTCTTTTTTTGTTTCAATCTTAGCGGAAGCAACTTCTTCCTTCTTCCTTGTTAGGGGTGGGAGCAAGTGGGGTAAGCACGTCATATTAATCATGATGCAGTAGTATACACCTAACCTCCATAATCGTCCTCCCCGTTGTGACTAATCCTCAGTTAGAAAGACCCTTTCTACTATACGACCTCAAATTCGGAAATAGTGTACAAATGGTTAAGTAATGCATGTATATACTAGGAACTCTATTTATTTCTATGTATCCACAATCATTCGGGAATAAATGTAGTTAATATTAGAGAGAGAAAAAAGAAAAAGATACTTGTCGTGTGTATACCCTTTTTTTTTAACGAAAGATTAAAACACCAAGGACGATTATTGAGCTCAATATAACAGATGAGGAGGAGTACAAATAAATGTGTTGTTATAGATCTAGTTTATTGTACTTAAAACATGTTTTGATGATTTAAATATTGCTCAATTTCGAGGCGTCTCTTTTTTTTTCCGACCTCACACCTTGGTCTCGCTCTCTGCAACTTTTCTACAGTTGATTGAGCGGTAAACGGTGCTTGCTGCTAGAAATGGCCGAAACATTGTTCGTTGTAACAAGATAGAAATTCCTAGTTTTGTTAATCGGAAAAATGAAAATGAAACATACTTAATATAATTTGCGATACGCTTTCAATATCTCGATAAATTAAAACAGTTTGTGATTATGACGTCGATGGTTTTGAATATATACAATGGTGTCATGATTCTCTCATGATTACTAGTTCGAAATTTCATCTGTCACTTTTTATGTATACCTTGTTAATCGTTGAGCCTCTATCATATTATACTGGTTTGAAACAATTTTGAAATTATTATTTCAAAATGGTCGTTCTATTTGATTTTAAAACAAACTGCAATTAGAGTAAAAGTAAGCCCTGCGTTTAGAGTAAAAGTAAGCCTTGCGTTTAGAGTAAAAGTAAGCCCTGCGTTTAGAGTAAAAGTAAGCCCTGCCTTTAAATAAAAGTATTGATGAATTGTGCTATTTAATCCAAATTTCATAACCTTTGTTACTGGTTATGTTTATTAATAAATAAACACCAACATTTTATTAGTTAGATATACTTTACTTGAGGGATATTTTTAATGTGTTAAATAACTCCAATATTCCGATTCGGATCATTTGATTCGGATCATTTCGAGTGAACAAAAGCTTGTTGAACCTGTTTTATTTCCCCGTTTTTACTCATTTTGCATTCATTTTGAAAAGTTAATTATCGATTTCTATATCAGCAACTTAGTAAACTACTTATTTTTCAATAATTCCTGTCAGATTTAAGGGGCACTTTTAAAATCTGTTCATATTTTTATTTCTTAGATTTACAATAGCAGGAATAATAGCGGCTCATGATTTTCCAACAGGATTTTATCAGAGAATAGACCGATACCTACAAGTAATATTCCACCTTATGGAAACGACGACAGAACTCGTCAAAGAAGATTACAAACCCAATTAAACGTAATCAAATCCAAAACCTTATTTCATCGGTCAAAACAAATACAACTTGGATATAAATAACTAAGAAGTAACAACACCAATAATCAAAAATGAAAGAAAAACAGGAAAAATAAATTATAGAAAAACAATGAAAACAAAGATAATCTCAGCTAAGACGACTGTGGTAGGTTTTTCTGTAGAGACTAGATAGTTTGTATAGTTTTACCTAATATATACTATAAAAAAAAAATTTCTTTGAAAGTAATTTATTCAAACTTTTTTATGGTTTAACCCGAATATTTTCAATCTTAATTTACTCTTAAGGGAAATGCGTGTATATTTTATAAGATCTCACTCATTATTTAAATTTTAAAATCTGGGTACTTCTGTTTAAATAAACAATAATTGTATTGTGATATAGAAGATCTACAAAATCTAAAGCCGAAACTGTTCAAGATAATTTTTCACGAGGTTAATTAAAAAGAAAGAAAAGATGGAAAAGTAAGAAAAAACGTTGTACAGGGATTAAAGTTTTTTTTAATCCATCTTTTTTCTGTGCAATGCACGAAAAAATGGCGGTTGGGGAGGATTGACTTGATTGTTGACGTTACTAACCACAGCAATGTAAAAAAAATGGTTACGACATACTAATGATATAGAGGTGGTGAATGCAGATGCAATTCTAACCACCATTTAATATGTTATTATATATACAAACGCAAAGAAAGAAAAACTAGTTTATCTTGTGAGAGTTAACGAGTGATTATAACGTCATCATGTATCTTCAATGGGCTCATCTTCAATGAATCTTTTTCACCTTACTAATTTTTTTTTTTCTTGCGGGAATAAATTCTATTGTTCTTTTAGCTCACGTACAATTTTTATTCCCCAAAAACAATATTAAAAAAGACCCATTGAAGATGAACCCATTGAAGATGAACCCATTGAAGATGAACCCATTGAAGATGAACCCATTGAAGATGAACCCATTGAAGACACGTGACGTCAATTTGAAAATATGTGAAAAGATATGAACGTGTAGAATATTTTAGATACCTATTAAACCACAATATCTAAAGAAATAAGAGTCAAAACATAAGTTACTTAACAAATTTTAAGTTATGCAGAAACTATTATATTATTTTATTTATTATCTCGAGAAACTCCAGTTTCATTACTTATATGGGGACAAACAGAACATTATTTCAGTTAGTTTCTAGCTAACTACTTAATTGTCATTTAATCTATTTTGCATATGCTTCAAATTGACACACGATAATGAATTTATTATTTTATTATCATTCTTTTACAATTGATTACAATTGTTTGTACTTGCAACTGGCTATTACTAACATTGGTATCACTAACATTGCTATCACTAACATTGCTATCAATAAGTCCACGTTACGCAAAGAGATATTAACGTATTAGTTATGCACCGATGGTTTGTTTGGGCATAATCTGGTGTCCCTCGTCACCACCAAATATGAAGAGTATAATGATATTGTTAGTATAAATTGTGTGTTATTTGGTTAATTTAGATATTTCAATTGGTGTGACTATATTTTATTGTAATATATAACCATACAGAACGTAAGTATTATATTTTATATTTATTGACACCATTCATTTATTTTAAAGATATCTAAGAAATTCGCGATATTGAGCAAAAACGTCTTCATGAACACTTGAGGTATTTCATGGAATGAATGAAAATATGCCTAATTGCGAACTTGTGAAGTATAGAACAACTGTCATTTTAGTTATTTTTGATACACCATAACCTTAAGGTATTAGGAACTTCCGCGTAGTCAAACACAAAATAAAGACAGCTGGTAATTATATGGGTGTTTTTTTTTTTTTTTTTAATTATTTTTTGTTGATTTCAATTTTTGAAATTATTGTAAATTGCAATTGTCAAATTAATAAAGGGTTTCTTTAAAAAAAGATTCCTATGTTTATAAAATATAGACGACGTGAAGAATGTGAATTCTTTCGTTTATAAAATAAAGAATGTGAATTCTTTTCTTTCGCTTTTAGTCGAAGAAATAGTTACTAACTACATGATCGAAAAATATCTAAAATAAAATATAAATTTGATATATATAGTTACAAGTTCAATTCAAAGTCGAGTTATAACAAAAGAATATAAAGGGTTCTGTTTCCAGTTTTTATAGTTTAGCCTTTTTGAGTTTTTAGGTCCCAACAATTCTAGAATACATTTCCTGCATATGAGTTGGGGATTTGATTTGTTGGAAATCTAATTTGATTTCTGTTTTTGTAAATCTTTTTCGTTCTTTCTTTTTCTTTTATTTTACAATTGTATGGATATAGTTAGCTATGGTGGTTAATTCATTATTGGACTTACCTGATAATATCAAAGCACGAATAATTAACTATCTACCACAACAATCGCTTATCAATTTAGCATGTACGAATTATGAGTTTTATAATCCTTGTTTAAAGAAATTATATTCAAGAATAACAATTCAATGTAATCCACCTTTAAGACCAACTGAAATAAGAGAAACTGATTTTCAAGATAGTTCACGAACCGTTATTTATGGATTTAACAATATTATAGATAAGAAAATGAATATGAAGATGATATATGCTAGATTATTAGTTTTGGTACAAGCTATAACTATAAATACACAATTGATTGAATATATCGAAGAAATTCATGTATTTGGAGATGATTTCGATTCAAATGTAGTTGAATCGTTACAATTGCTAATTAATGAGTTAACTGTATTGAAAAAGTTTCATATTGAAAGTTATAGAATTCGAAAATCATTAGATTTATCAAAATTAAAATTGGAATCGATTATTCTAGATCAAGTAGTACAAATAGGGTTTGATGACAAGATTAAAGAATTGATAATAGGAGAGAATAAAGTTCAAGATATGATACAATTTGCATCGGGTTTGAAATCACTTGTTTTAATGAATGATTCTCATCATTATTGGTCATGGATAATTACCAATATACTAAGTAAAAACATTAAGTTCACTCAACTCGAAAGATTCAAATTTGTATTTAATTTAGACAATTATGAATTAAATGAACAATTGGTTGAATCGATAAATTGGTCAAATATTAAAGAATTAGAATTGGTGTTTAATTATACATCATCAAATGATTATGTAATAGACTGTTTTAATCTAATACCTTGTTTAGGTAAGTTTAAAAAATTATCAATTGTACAAAATGAAATATATCCTAGTCATGCAGAAAATGAATTATTTGATATAAATACGTTTGATTTCATAAGTAATAATTGTTCAAATTTAGAATATTTATCAATTGAACATTGTAATCCACCATTAGGAAATGTAGAAGATGGAGTTGAAGGTAATTATTTTAGAAGATTAGAATTGTATATTAATATGTTACCAAAATTAATTAAATCAAATCATAGAATAATTTTAGTATTACCCAGGTTATTTGAAACATTTGCAGGATATGAACAATATATGAATACAATGTTATGGATTGGATGTAAATGTTCTCATTGTGACATTTATTTAAATAAATTAGATAAATATTTAATGTATCATAAATATTATGATAATCATCATAGGTATAAAGATATGAATGCATCACATTTATTTACAGAAATTGGTTATAGATTAAATTTAAGAATGATCCAACAAAAATTCAATACAAATTTAGATCATGTAAAATTCCCATTACAAGATTATATATGGAATTTTCATCAAACTCAAACAAATTATGATTTCAAATGTTATGATGTAAAAACTATAGATCAAGGTGAATATGATGAAGTGGATTATGAATCAAAAGATTCGGTGAATTGTGAATTTAATGAAATGACATATAAAGGTATACCTAAATCTATTGGACATTATTTAAATACTGTGGTGGCAAAGATATTGAATTTAAATAGAGGAAATGCTGAAGGCTATGATGATGAAAAATTTAAAGATGGTGGGGATTTAGAAGATTTCGAATTGAAGATTAAAAAAATTATAATTAATGGAATTAGTTATAATTTTGATAAAGAAGTTAATGGAACTCATTTTTATGAAAATGTATATGATGAGTAAAGAGGCTGATTAATCCGATAAAAGAAGACAATCGATAAAATAAGACAAGACGAAACGAAACGAAACGAAACGAAACGAAACAATTAGCATTATATATAGAATTAGAGCATATAGAGGTATTTTATTGTCAACATATAATTAGTGGATGACAAAAAATAAACATTATCCATTTTTTAGTGTGTTTTGGTGTGCAACCCTGAATAAATGATGATACAATTGAGAAAAATGGATAAGAATAATATAAGAATCTGAATTTCAATAAAATAAGGTCGTACTGCGCTTTAAATATCCTTTGGTCTTCAATAAATCAATATGAAAATATAAAATAAAAAAAAAAAAAATAAAAAGCATTGAACACCATTCCTACTGGAAAACAATAGGTTAGTTAATTTAAGAAGGGTGGTCCAGCTTTCTTTTCTCGTGGATAACCGTCTACTAAACCGTTGCGTTCTCGTAACCATTAAATGGCGTGCATTTCTATGGTCTGTGACCTATTTCCGCAAATAAACGAGGCGTAATCCCTGGGTTCTGTATTTTTTTTTTTTTTTTTTGAAGTAAAATGTTTAGAAAGAAAAACCCCAATAATGTCTTAGGATGTTGTTATACGTTGGTTAATCATCAAGGAATAAAGAAATATAACAGGAAAAAGCAAAATAAAAAAAAAAAAAAAAAGATGAAAGAGGAAAAAGGAAAAAAATACACGTTGGTTTAATTTAGGCTACCTGACTATCTATCAAGAACGTGTTATCAAAAATGCTAATTGACTAAATCAAATTTAAAAATTGAAACTTGTCTTTTCTTTTTTTTCATCTGTTTGTCAGGTTATATAACGTCACTGGTTAGGACAGGTCGCTTCAATGAAATATTTGACGTATATCCCATTGTGCAGATAAGGGGAGTTTATAGCTAAATCAAGATAACTTAGTTTAGTCAGTTTGCGGCAAGAACAAAGGGCACAAAGTAACAAAGCACGAGAGGCATAGAAAAAAAAAAAAAACCCCTTCTTGTATGTAAAACGTTTAAGTTGAACTTTCGGTTTGTTCCTTTATTTGTTTTTTTTTCATTTTTGCAAAGTGGAACAACTAGTGGTTACGTTATATCCTTCTGAAAGTAACTGGTTAAATAACAATCTTTTATCAATAAATGACTTTAATATCAACGTATGTTTTTTTGTCGTTTGTATGCGATTATTCATCTAATAAAACCAGATAAATTAAGAAAAAAAATAGAAAACAGTAAAATCATTTCATTTATGAAATTGTATCATTATCCTAAACCTTCTTGACAAGATTGCAATTCTTGTTTATTTAATTTTCATTTTAACCTTTTTGCGATAAATAATACATTCTTAATTTTCTTTTTCTTTATTTTTTTTTTTTTTGATTGTTTGAAAGAAAATTTCAAGTTTCTCAACTCAATTCTTTTGACATCCCTGTTATTGCTGTTCTGGAATAACTTGCACTAATCATCTCCTTTCATTGGGTGATAAATAACTTGTTGAATTGAGGAGACACTTATCCAACCACAACCTCGAGCATTCAGTATTATATAATTCTTCTTGATATTATTTTCAATCTCTTTGAAATGCAACATTGATAAGAAATCTAAGATTTTTTAAATTAGGGACCTCGCAGTAAAAAAAAAAAAAAAAAACAGTTAAAGTAATGAAATCTAACATGTGATCTCCCCCAGCAGCACCAGCTACAATACCAACGATTAATTTGTATAAAACAATTCTTGGTTGCAATTCTTAATATCCTTGTCTTACTAAAAATAATCTCAGATCATGATTGCTAAGACGTAATTATTTGCTTAACCTTTTCAATTGTTATTGTCAAGAAATTTCGATTTCTAAACTCCGTAGCCATCTTTGAGAAAAGAAATGATATTATCACCGAATAACAATAAAAACATTTATTATTATCAAATCACAATTGATATTTTTAATTGTGATTGGATGTGTTTCAGGTACAACGGCAACGCCAAACAAAGAACATTATTTACTAAAGGAAATACAAGCACCAATCATAACAAATCAACAATAACATGAAATCCATTAAGTAATAACATCTATTGCTTGTGGTTATGATTGTTGGCCCATGTTTACAACATCATTTGGTTCTGTTTGAATACCTAACTATATAACGATTTTATATAATAAATCATATATTATTTTATATGTACGTGGTTAATAATAAAATTTATTAAGAAATCAGAATTGGATCTTGAGATCCAATGCTGAGAAAATAATATATATCTATATATATATATACAAGAGTTAAATTTGAATGCAACAAGGAAACATCGAATTTAACTTGGTGAATACATAAATAGGTTCCAAACAAAATAGGACGACTGAATCACAGTAAAAGAATTTTTTGCTTGCTTATTGTTATAATATAAGTTATTTGGTATTAGTTTGACAACAAGTCAGATAACAGATTGTAGGTTCTTTTATTTCTGTTTTTTTCAGTCAATTTTATACACTCGTACATATAAACGCAACACTAGTTATTCGTTAATTCTTTTTCTATCTATTTATTTAGTAATTATTATTATTTGTTTTTTCGCACTCAGACATTTCGATTATCTAAATATGAAATGAAGATGGAAACATGACTTAATGGAAAATGAAAATTTACCCATAAAGTCATGGTATGTCCTTTTTTTTTTTTTTTTTTTTGCTTTCTTTTTTGCATTAGAACGACCTCTTGCACTTTGTTGTACCTCACTACGTTACAAGATTTACTTTATGATTAAGAAGATCTGATAAAATGGTCTGATTACAGAGGAAATCACCAAAAGTCAACTAACAACAAGTTTTAACTAATCATTAGTATTATTATTATTATTATTATTATTATTATTATTATTAAGGCTGTTGTTGTACCTGTATAACTCCCAGTATATTAACGTTTTACTATATAATCAATAATAATACATTAAAAATTAAAATTAAAATTACATTAAATTAAAGTAAAGTAAATTAAACTGAACTGAATTGTATTAATCTGATTTAAACCGATGGGAATCTGATCTGAAAAATTAACAACTAATTCCCCAAATTCACCTCGTTGCGGTGGCATTTCATGAACATTAATAAAACCAACCAAAATAAAAATAAATAAATGAATGAATAAAAACTTCTTTCTTGCTCTATGCTAAAGCTTTTGTATTATGTGATTAGGGTATTATTGTTACTCTTATTATTAGTATCATTATTACCATGATTATTTTTTCTTTTATTTTTACCATTTGTGTGAGTTTTATAATGTTGCATACAATTATCTTGTCTAGCAAATCTTGCATCACACGTTGGCCATGGGCAAGCATGTTTTCTTTCTCCAGTATGAATTCTGTTATGTCTAGCCAAATGGCCAGAAGTAGTAAAAGATCGAGAACATACTTTACAAACGTGCCTTCTTCTTGGATCTTTTGAATTTGAAACATTAATTGGTAAAACATGTTTTTGTTGTTGTGGAGAAGTTAGATTATTATTTTTATTATTATCATTATTGTTGTCGCTATTATCATTTTGACAAGTACTTGGTAAGTCGCCAGTAGAACTTGATCTTACTTTAGTGATTGATGTTGAATCGTTATTGGTACCTATATCAAATGTGGTTATAGTTGGTGTTAACAATGTACCAACTATTGGAATAGCAGTAGAAAATGAAGAGCTACTGGATGTAGAACCTTCTGAATAACCAGAATAGTATTGTTGTTGTAAATTGAAAACATTACTATTTGTTGAAATAGATAATGGAGGTGTAGGTAGTCTATGTTGTTGCTGTTGATGTAAATTGACAGGTTGAATATAAAATCTTGAAGGAGATGTAGTTGTTGAGTTTGAAATAATATTGTTATTACTAATAGTAGGGTAGTTAATGGTTCTACTTAAGATATAATTTTGACTATTATTATTATTGTTGTTGTTGTTGTTGTTGTTGTTACCATTGTAATTATTATCAGATAATTTGAAATCTAAAGGTAATGAAGGTATTGAAGTTAATAATTCATTGAAAGAAGGTAAAGCAGTTGAATTATTATTCACGTTATTTGCTGAAAATATATCATCTCTTGTAGTTGGGGTATATGAAGATAATTGTTGAGATAGCATGATAATATGTATAATTGAAGAATTAGCAGCAAACGAAGCTATGTATAATTAGGATAATTTTTAGGTACAGTATAGTATAAGTATATATATAAATATAGGAAAGAAATGTAAAAATGACGTAGTTGTAGTGTGTATGTGGGTCTTCGAATTTTTTATACTGGATGGAGCAGTGGTGATAAGATGATATGAAACGGATGATAGAAGTAGTAATAAAATAAATTAATAAAGAAATAAGTAAATAAATAAAATGAAGTTATATATATATATAAATCAAGTGTTTATCTCTGTGATCTAATATATTATATTACATTATATTATATAGTTACTGTGTTAGTACCATGTATATGTGTGTGTGAATCTGCAGTTGTAAAAAGAAAGGTGTAGTAACCTATATAAGGAAGACTGTACATGTACTGTATACATGTATAATTATATATTATATAATATGTAATTACAGCCATTCCTGCATACATATAATACGGGATACATCTCGACTGCGCTCATGTACTTTTCTTCATACACGCCATGCATACGGTAACAGCAAAAAAAACAAAATACACAAAACAAAATAAAACAAAAAAAAAAAAAATAAAAAATATAATACAATATTATTTTAGTTATATCAGTTATAGATACAACATTACGTAATTTTTATCATGGTTTAGATTCTAGAGGGTAGTAGTAGGGTACACATTGTCCATCCACCACCACATATGAGGCATATAACCACACAACTATATATATAAAGTAGAACGGATATACATGAATACATAGAAAAATAATGTATGTATGTCTGAATGGCTTCTTCTACACACTATTTTCGTTGTTGTTGTTGTTGTTGTTGTTGTTGCTGTTACAGCAAACTGTTTGTTAACCTGAGTACTTGTATCGTGAATCTTCTTTTCTCTCTCATGATGACTATTTTCTCATACAATGATTATTTCCGTACACTATTTATACAATAGTAGGGTAAATTTTCCCATTTGTATAGTACTAATGTAATCAATACTTTGAAATAAAGAAAAGTTAAGCAAATCTATATGATCTATTGTAAGACAATACATAACTAGGGACCTGTTTTTGCTGTTTTTTTTTTTTTTTGGATATTAAAGTGACTAATGAATTTAGTGTTGATTTGTTTATACCTACGACCTCTTACTCTCCCTGTCTCCCTTCCTCCCTCTCTACGGCGCACTAACTAAGAAAGATTAACAGATGATTGCATTCAAACAGCTAAGCAGTCAGTCAATTAATTCGTTCTTTTTATAAATGTATCTTGGTTCCAAGATTACAACGTCAAAAAAAAGAAAGTAAATAAGTTACGATGCATAATAATATAATATAATATAATATAATATAATATAATATAATATAATATAATATAATATAAAATGGTTAGTTCTTGTTGTACTTTTTGAAGAACAAACTTTTATTATTTAGATTCCACCATAAATTCATAAAATTAGAGATTGAATTACTTAACGTATTATTTTAGTATTTTAAGTTATTACTAAAAAATAATAATTGAATAATGAATGATGATGAGTGTGGAAAGGATAAGGTAGAGAGTATGTTATAACTTTAATTAATTATATTGCAATAGCTAAATTTAATCTATTCGCAATTATACAACATCATCGTATGGGCTTATATACCAGCACAAGTTTAAGTAAATGTTGTTAAACTGAGTTCCTTTTTTTTTTTTGAAAAAAAGAATCTTCTTTCCCTTTGCTTTCCTTCTCTATCCTTATTCACCCTCTCATTGTCTTTGGTTCTTTCCTTCTATTCTTTCTTTCTTTCTTTCTTTTTTTGTAGTAAAAGAAGACAATATAGAAGAAATGACACATATGCAGTATATCTTTATTATTAAACACATCCTCCTGTACTGAGAATCTCCGGTTGCATTCTTTTTTTTTTCCCATCCTTTTATGGTTTTGCGCTAACACAACAAGAAGATATAATAATACTTTAAGATCTATCTTTCATACACCCAATTGTCGTTTCGACAATACCTAATGGATAGGGGTACTGCATACCACTTCTCTCAATATTCACATCTGGGCTTGATATATTTGCACAATTATCATCGCTATATTAATTTTAAACAAGAATTGATTTGTTTTATTCATATATCAAATTGTTTATATGAACGATTTTTTTTTTTTTCATGAAATTGTTTTTAAGCCAAAAATTTCAATCTAAAATGAGGCAAGACCTTTTTTATAAAAAAAAATTCAGCGGTTTCTCCGTCTATATCATAAAAAAGATGACTAACTGATTAACTTTTTGGAGTTCTCACAACAGGGATTTGGTGTAAAAGAGCTTTCTTATTTTTTTGCTTTTCAAATTGTTTTCTCTCCTTTTCTAGTCTTCTTTTTTTTTTTTTTTGTTACTACAATTGTTTTGTTTACTGCTTGTCAGATTTAACAATCATCGCTTTATTTAAAAACTAATACTTATTTTTGTACGTCTTTTTTGACATTTTGTAGAATTCTCAACAAAATATAGGTTAGCTTAATCAGACAAAGGAAAATGCAAGAACAGCATAGCAAACACCACTATTGCGTATGTACTCTGTTATATAAAGTTACTTTCAAACTATTATTTGTACTACTGTTGTATCACCTTCTGATCAAATTTTCAAGCCAATTAACTTTTTCTTTTAACCTGTATAATTATTCGGTTGAAAAGTATATAGTATATAAATCAAAGAAAAGGAAGCAAGGAAACTAAACAATACATAAACGAGGCAATGTAAGACTTTGTACATGAATTTCATTATATTAATCCACTGAGCAATATGTGAACTCATAATGTAATTATTATTCATGACGTTACTTTGTGAATTTAATACAAATAAATTGTGCCCCCAAACCTATTGCATTGAATCTGTGAACTAACTAAATTGTGTTTTTTTTTTTTTTATTTTTTTTTTTTTTTTTGTTTTTTTCTTCCCGTCCAACACCTGTGTAGTAGTAGTATCAAATTTCTGTCAATTTTTTAAAATAGAACGTTTCTACGCCAGCGCATAAACTCCGGAGTTTGCTTAAAAAATAATTGAAACACGAAACTAAAGAGAACAACAACAACAGACATAACATTTGAAAGTAGAACAGTTCAATACTTTTCACTTTCTCCAGGTATTTAGAAAATGTTTGTAATCTATCTAAAAACATGTTTTTTCCAAGGAAATAACTAATAAATAGATTTGACTAATAATAGTTTAAACACCCTTGACTGTTATTTTCCCTGGATTTGGGGGGTCTTTTCTTTCGTTTATTTCACTAAACGATAAAACATTAGACAAGCTCAAGCTCAAACTTCAAGTGTTTCAATTACAATCATCTGATAATAAATAGTGTTAACCATTTGCTCACAAGTCATTCATGTTAATTCTCACATGTGTGGTAGAGCACGACCCGCACACCCACATAAAAAGAGTACATAGATAATTAATAAAAAAGCAGCGATTGATAACTCTTTCTTTCTTTCTTTCCTCTCTAAAAGTGTGTTGTGTTGTACACTACAACAACATGTCATTGAAAGAAACAAAGCTTCTTAATCTTTTTTTTTTTCTTTTTTTCCCTGAAGATACATACGCATTCGTATAATTGTTGCAATTTTAGATCATTTTGGACTTGTACAAATATACACCCCCACCTTCACTCTTTATTCATGTAACCATTATACCCTTGACATATCCTTAAACTATTAATTGTAAACCATGAAAATTTGTTTTCTATCACGTCTGTTTTAATCGAAGAATAACAATGTGGATAAGTTATACTTTGGTATAGATTTGTATAGATTATCTAACATGTGAACAAAAAACCATAAAATAATTCTAAATATCATAGCAACAAATATTAATTCAAGAACAAAATTAAGAACCAAACGTTGCAAATAGCACCATATTAGTTCCAAAAAAATACGACCACACGAGTTATGAAAACTGCTGATTTTAGTAACAGTTCCTTAGTTAATTAACAAATCACAAATTTTAGTCTCATTTGTTGGACGAAGTTTGATTAAGTTTTAGTTGTCTTTTGTTTTTTTAGTAAAACTGTACTAAGATAACATCCCGTCAAAACCAATGACAAAGTTTTTGATGAATAACTTTTGGTTTCTATTATTGCTGAATTGTTGTAAATAGTTATTAGTTTGTTTTTATTGCTTGCGTTATTAATTATTATTAACTAATTATTCCTTTAGTATAAATTTAGGTTTTCGTGCTGACCGTTTTAATTAGGTTTTTTTTTTTTCTACCGGAAGAATATAAATACAAAAAAAAAACAGTTGGTTGGTTGGTTGGGTCTAGTGGATGTTACAAAAACTGCAATACAAGATAATCTAAAAATGATTGCTAAATTTCGTTGCTCTTAATATTCGCTTCTTCTTTATCTGTGTTCTTTAAGCAAAGTTATTATTCTAAGACGTCAAGAAAAAAAACTAAGGAGGGGGTATCGAATTGAGTTTGTGAGAGTGTGTAGTGAATTTCTTGATTAAATAACTTGGATAGTTGGTATTGTTTATACAGGGATTATCTGGTGATAAGACACTAATGGATGAAAATTTGGCGAAAATTTTATCAACTTTTTTGTCATACATCTTTTTATGTGACAGGCAACGAAGACAATGCGCAAATATGTGGGAACGTCTCCATTTTCTATTTATGTTTGTTGAATTAATATTAAGTATACTTTCATAACCTTTTTGACACTTTGTTATGGAGACTTTCCCAACCCTCCCAAGTTTCTTTTTCTTTTTTTTTTTTCTTTCTTTTCCATTTTTTCTTTTTCTCTTGAGTCCTTTTTTTTCTTTTCTTTTCTTTTCTTTTCGTGTGCCGCCTTGTCAATAAATAAAAGTAGCGTTATCTGATCTTTTTTGTGACACTCAAGAATTGACATTAAAGACAAGAGGGATTAAGAAATTGAAATTAGTTCCTTGTAAATTATTAAAATCTCGGTATCTTTCTTTCTCTTCAAAATTAATAACAAGAGGGATTAAGAAATTGAAATTAGTTCCATGTAAATTATTAAAATCTGGGTATGGGTATCTTTCTTTCTCTCTTCAAAATTAACAACAATGTACAAAACACAAAACAATTACCTAAATAGATAAAGGAGTACATGTACTTACATTATTATCTTTTGTAAAAGTATATAAGATAATTTTAGTACAATGAATGTACAAATATCATTGGCAAAACAAGAACTGTTACTTTTTGCGTTAGACCCTCTTTCGCTTTGTTTGCGAATAATGATAACCAACTAAGTTGTTGTTACATTCATTAATTTTTTGTATTAATGACCAATAAAAAAAAACCCCCCCCCGTTCATAGAAATTTCACCTTTTGAGTTAACATTTGACTTTGATTCTACGATGGATGGTTTTTCTATGAATCATCGTCTTGGTACTGCAGCCATTTTGTGCACGTAGCCAGAAATTTTGGGATTTCTTCTTTTTTAGTTGTTTTTTTGAGAGTAGATAATTCTTGTAAATAATGTGTAATCCCAATTAACAATTAGTTATACGATAAAGACAAATAAAAAAAATTTCAACCTTCTTTGTCCCAGCTTATTTCTTGATTCAAAGAATATGAACATTTACAATTTATCAACTTGATTTTTTCCATCCTTTTGGTACAACTTCGTAGTTTTAATATCGTGTCTTATTACACTTGTAGTCAGACACAACATTTATCATATTTTAAACAATCTCCTCTAACATCCCAAAGGTACTCTACATCTGGTAGAATGACAAATATCAATTGGTCAAACCAAGTGGTACTATTATATACATATATTCGTATTCTCACTAGTTATTGTAATATTATCGTCCGTTTATTTTTAAAACTTTCAATAACCTAAAATCTGAAGTCGAATGAGGTTTGAATTTTAACGCCAGATACAAGTTAACCTTATATTATATATGAGAAAATATTAATGCTTCGATAAAAACCTGCGCAAAAAATGCTTTTCAATTAAACCATCTAGTTCTATACCTTCTAAATCCTGATCGGTTCTTTTTGGCGTACGGTAAAATCTAGCAATCATATATATATATATCAAAAAACATTGGATACGCTTGG
This sequence comes from Insectozyma coleopterorum, assembly GCA_030565325.1. Classification (NCBI taxonomy): domain Eukaryota; kingdom Fungi; phylum Ascomycota; class Pichiomycetes; order Serinales; family Debaryomycetaceae; genus Insectozyma; species Insectozyma coleopterorum. Next base: position 29,776 of record JAJMBM010000139.1, read on the forward strand.
CCTAGTAGCTACATTTGGTATGTGATTGCCTTTGTAAATTTATTTGCAACAGTTTGCAACAATTGTTTTGAAACAGATTGCACTACTGATCAAGAAATTAAAAAATTGATTTCGGTGTTGTATCAGTGAGCAATATGGAAACTTTTCTTTATCATCAGATAACACATTAATCATTTGATTTACGATACACAGCTGATAGAACAAAGTGATTTATTTTTGTCAGAATTGAAAGAAAGATGAATGTATAAGTTCAACTATTGTTTGATTGAAAATGGTTCCAAATCGAAGTGATGAAGTATTATAATTTAATTAATAATTGTTGAAAATCAATAGAGCCACTACTTTTTAAGTATGTGATTTGTATAATGTCAGAATATTCAAATACTACAATGGCTGTAACTATT
>JAJMBM010000140.1:7003-23589 GCA_030565325.1 Insectozyma coleopterorum
AAAAAAAAAAAAAATCAAGTTGGAACGAAGATGACATTCCTAAATGGTATAAAAAATGCGGTACGGTACCAACTTAACCATCGCGCTAAAATTGAGAATCACTTATAATAAATAAATTCAATTGTTCGAAACTTTGATTTTTTTTTTTTTTTCTTTCTTTCTTTCTTTCTTTCTTTCTTTCTTTCTTTCTTTCTTTCTTTCTTTCCTGTTTTTTCGATATCGTTCAACAATGGCTTGTATCAATTCTTCATTCATTATGAATCATACGTGTTTACGTATTAAAGATCCTAAAATATCTATTCCATTCTATACTGAAAATTTCGGCATGAAATTAATCGCAACATTCCCATTCGAATCATTCACTTTATATATGTTAAATTATGAAACTGAAGAAAATAAAAATTTAAATTGGTCAGCAAGACAAGGGGTTTTGGAATTATGTCATAATCATGGAGTCGAAAATGATCCAAATTATAAGTTAAATAACGGAAATGATGAATCTGTCGGTAAAGGATTTGGACATATTTGTGTTTCAGTTGATAATATTGAATCATTTCAAAATCAATTATTAGATAAAAAAGTTTTATTCAAAAAGAAATTATCCGATGGTAGACAAAAAGATATTGCATTTGCTTTAGACCCAGATGGATATTGGATCGAATTAATTGAAAATGGAATCAATAAAGAAGATAATAAAACAAATCCAAATAGTTATAAATTAAACCATACAATGATCAGAGTCAAAGACCCCCAAAAATCATTAGACTTTTATCGTAATATATTAGGATTCAAATTATTTTCAACAAGAAGATTTCCAGATGCGAAATTTGATTTATATTTTCTTGGTTATGATCATGATTCAAACTTTAAACAAGATTCATTGGATAAAGTTGAACAAAGTAAAGTAGAATCATTGATTGAATTGACTCACAATTACGGAACTGAATCACAGGATAATTTCAAATATCATAATGGAAACTCAACTGAAAATGGTCAATTACAAGGGTTTGGACATACTTGTGTTTCGTGTAATGATCCAGCTAAATTTTGTCAAGAATTGGAAGACAAACATGGTGATAAGTTGGATTGGTCACTTAAATGGAATAAAGGCAATATGAAAAATATCGCATTTATAAGAGACCCAGACGGTTATTCGATTGAAATTATTAGTCACGATTTGTTCAAATCAAAAATGTAAAAACAAAAAAAAAGTGAATTTGGTAGCATATTATTATTTGTTACCTACATGTGTTGTTGCTTAGTAATACACGCGACATTTTGTTAATATATAACTAAAAATAATCTTTTATAATACACACGACATTTTTGTTTGTATATAAAAATAATCTTTTATAATACACACGACATTTTTGTTTGTATATAAAAATAATCTTTTATATAAATTGCTTTCAATGTTTGTTCGTTCTTTCCGATTACTCTCAACAAGTTCAAAAATGGTTTCACAACCAGTTAAAACAAAAGTTGAACAATTGATTAAAACAAAGCCTATTTTCATTGCTTCCAAGACCTATTGTCCTTATTGCACTGCCACAAAGAATACAATTGAAGCAATCACAAAAGACGTTTATATTCTTGAGTTAGACGAAGAGTCAGATGGTGGTGAAATCCAAGAAGCTTTGTTAGAATTAACAGGTCAAAGAACAGTTCCAAATGTCTTCATTGGTGGCGAACACATTGGTGGCAATTCAGATATTCAAGCCTTAAAATCCCAAGATAAATTGGATGAAAAGATTAAAGCTGTTTTGTAGATACAAAAAAATTTATAATAAAAAAAAATATATTTCAAAATTTATATTCCAAATGGTATCCACAAATAACAAAAGAAGAAGATTTAACAATCTGAATCAGACCAACATATAACATAAGGTACTTGTATTTTATCTTTATTTGTAAAATGATTCTATATCTAAAATCTTTAAAATTTAAATCTTGTTTTTTTTTTTGTTTTTCTGAGAGAAATTTTTTTTTTTTTTTTTTTTTTTTTTCTAGGTTATTCATTCTATGTCAAATATTGGTTTACAAGTTAGACAAGCTGTTCCTTCTATAGACTCTATAGTGACGAATTATGTCGTTGGCTATATCCAACATATCTCAGCCTCAACTGAAGATTCTGTTTTATCTCAAAAAATTAATATAGAACAAGAATTAACGTTTATAAAAGATTTATTGTTGCAAGCTGGTGGTAACAATGAAAAGATTAATCAATTGTATGAAAAATTATTAACTGATTTATCAAATAAATTGAATGAAAATATGGCAAAACTTGCATTAACCGGTGATACTTCAAAGAGATTATTAGATATTAATATTTTGAATCAAAATAAAAATAAAAGAGATATTAATAGTTCACTTGCTTTATTGTCTGCATCTAATGACATTGAACATACTGGTAGAAAAATGGAATCAAAAGTCGATAAAAAGAAATTGGAGAAGCAAGAAAGAAAAATCGCTAAAAAAGTTGCTAAAAGAAATAATAAATTTGTTCAATATGAAGCGTCCAAACTACTTAATGAACAAAAAGAACAAGATTATGATTCATTCTTTTTAGAAATCAATCCGTTGGAATTTGGTTCGAGTGCAGGGAAATCAAAGGATATTAAAATTGATAATTTCGATTTATATGTTGGTGATGGTCAAAGAATTTTAAACGAAGCTTCATTAACTTTAGCGTATGGTAGAAGATATGGGTTAGTTGGTCAGAATGGTATTGGTAAATCTACATTACTTCGTGCATTATCAAGAAGAGAATTAAATGTTCCAAAACATATTACTATTTTACACGTTGAACAAGAAATTAGAGGTGACGATACGCCTGCATTACAAAGTGTTTTGGATGCAGATGTTTGGAGGAAAAGTTTAATTGAAGAAGAAGTTAAAATCAATGAAAGAATTGTCGAAATTGAAAAATTAAGAAAAGAATTTGATGAAGAATCTTTAGAAATTAAAAAATTAGACAATGAAAGAGAAGATTTAGAAACTCATTTGAGTGAAATTTCTGAAAAATTGTATGAAATGGAATCCGATAAAGCTGAAAGTAAAGCTGCTGGTATATTATACGGTTTGGGTTTTACTAAAGAAACACAATATCTTCCAACAAGGCAATTTTCTGGTGGTTGGAGAATGAGATTATCATTAGCAAGAGCATTATTTTGTCAACCTGATTTATTATTATTAGATGAACCTTCAAATATGTTGGATGTTCCAAGTATTACATTTCTTGCAAAATATTTACAAACGTACAAAAGTACAGTGTTGGTTGTGTCACACGATAGAGCATTTCTTAATGAAGTTGCCACTGATATAATCCATCAACATTCAGAAAGATTAGATTATTACAGAGGATCCAATTTCGATTCATTTTATGCAACAAGAGAAGAACGTATTAAAAACCAAAAAAGAGAATATGAAAATCAATTGGCTTATAGAAAACATTTACAAGAATTTATTGATAAATATAGATATAATGCAGCTAAAGCACAAGAAGCACAATCAAGAATTAAAAAATTGGAAAAATTACCAAATATAGAACCCCCAGAAGATGATAAAATCGTTACATTTAAATTCCCCGAACCAGATAAAGTTTCACCACCAATTTTACAAATGCAAGACGTTGAGTTTGGCTATACCCCCGACAAAATATTATTTAAAAATGTTAATTTGGACGTACAAATGGATTCAAGAATTGCATTTTGTGGTGGTAACGGTACTGGTAAAACAACATTACTTAAATTAATTATGAATAAAAATACTCCAACGAGTGGGTTTATTAATATGAATGGTAGATTGAGAATTGGATATTTTGCCCAACATCACGTTGATGCAATGGATTTAACTCAATCAGCAGTTACATGGATGTCGCAAACATTCCCCGGTAAAACAGACGAAGAGTATAGACGTCATTTAGGTTCATTTGGTATAACGGGATCTTTGGGACTTCAAAAAATGCAATTGTTATCAGGGGGTCAAAAGTCAAGAGTCGCATTTGCTGCATTATGTTTAAATCAACCACATATACTTATATTAGATGAACCTTCGAATCATTTAGATACACAAGGTTTGGATGCTTTAGCCGACGCATTGAATAATTTCAAAGGTGGTATATTAATGGTTTCTCATGATGTTTCAATGATCGATAGAGTATGTAATGAAATTTGGGTAGCTGAAGACGATACAATTTCTAAATTCCCCGGTGATATATATGCTTATAAAAAACATATACTTGAAAATGCCGATCTTGCTGGAGTTGTGAGAAAACATTAGAAAAAAAAAAAAAAAAATTAGACGGACCCAAGAAATTTGAAATTTTATAGATCTAATCTTTTGAATTATTATCCATACCAACTGTTTTATTTTTTTTTTTTTATTTTATTTTCTTTCTTTCGTATGATATATGTCATTCTTATCTACATTATCTATTAAGGCTAAGATTGGATTAGGTGTTATTATAAGTTATACATCATTTGAGATCTATTTACAAATCAGAACACAGTATTTGATTAAACAACGACGGGATGAATATAATCAATCACAAAATTTGAAAAATAATTGCGTTGATAAATTTAAACTGGCAACTATATCAGGAATGTTTGTTAATCCATTTGAAGAATATAGACCACAAACGGCATTCGAATTTATATTTGTCAGAATCTTTGAATTTTGTGAAAGTTTATACGGATCAACATTTGAAATTCATAAAAAAATCGGCAAAACTGAAATTGAAGATATATTGAAAACGTATAAAACGGATCTAGGCTTATACAGGATGAATTCCAAGATGTTACAAGATTGTATAAGTTCAAAGAATTTCACACAATTGACAAATAATAAATGTTGGAAATATGGGATTAGTTTAAATAATCAATTATTATTTTCATGGCTAGGACAATCATGTACGTTATTTCAAATTTCTGGGATAAATTTCCTAACTGATCCAATTATATCTGATCATTTAATCAATGAATATATTGGACCCAAACGATTCAAAAAATCCCCAATGACATTTGAAGATATTCAGTATGCGACAAATTCGCAATTGAATTTCGTACTAGTTAGTCATGACCACCCTGACCATTTAGAATTAGATCTAGCTTCCAAAATCAACAATGAATCAATTTGGATCGTTCCATTAGGGTTGAAATCAAAATTGGCCAGAAAAGGTATATACAGAATTATAGAAATGGATTGGTGGGAGAAATTAGATATAACACAGTATATTTCGAATGATTTGCCTGATAAATATGAGATTGAATGTTTACCATCGATGCATTGGTCGGGTCGATATGTGTTTGATTCTAACAAGTCATTATGGTGTTCATTTGTGATTAAAAAGAATGGCGAATCGATAATTTATCACGCTGGCGACACGGGATATCTGAAACAATTATTTGAAATGATTGGCGAAAGAATAAGTCCTGTTTTTATGAGTTTGTTACCAATTGGACAATATTGTCCTCAATTCCATCAAGCTCCAAGACACATATCCCCAAGTGAGAGTTTAAAAATTTGTGCACATTTGCAATCGAAATATATGAAAGGTATTCATTGGGGTACTTTTAAATTAAGTAGTGAGCCAATATTGGAACCAAAGAATTTATTAACAAAACTTGCAAATGATATGGATAAATCTTGCTATTATAGAGTACCCGATTTTGGATTGACTTATTTATATGATCTTGAATCGGCATCAGAAATAGAATTATATTAATTTATTTATTTATTTACAAGATTTGCTTTTTATTACACATACATATACATATATACATTAAAAGTCGTCGTCATTAGTTGCTTCTGTAGATAGCTCTCAATTTAGCCCTTTGTTGTATCATCATTGATCGTTGATAGGTCTGATACGACTCTGATCTGATTACAGACCCAATACTCATAAATAATCCAAATGTACCTACTGATCCCATAATATATTGACCTAAAGTTCTCATTACCCCATTTGGTCCTGCTCCATGTTGTAAAATACTAAACCCTCCAAATAAGACACCAACACATACACCAACGGTGGACCCCATCAATGCACCCATTTTAAATTTATCCCAATTTGAAGGCTGTTGACCGACATATTGATATTGTTGAACTGGTGGCATTCTTAAAAAAAAAAAAATCAATTAAAAAAAACGTAAAATCTAACCTTTAAAAAAAAAAAATTGTCTAAAAAAAAAAAAAAAAATTGTGATAGTTAATTCAACCAATTAATTACACGACTATTCAGATAGCAGAAATGGGTTCAACAACTTCTAAACCTGAAACTAAAGTATTCACACCGTCAACACCTGTTGATTTCAGCGCTTCATTCTTATCACAACTAGAATCATCGCAAGAAGTACGTAAGAAAAACATATCCTTCCAAAATATTATTTACTCGTTACTAACGTTTTTCTCAAAGTCTGATTATTCTCGTGCTCAACATACTGAAAAGTATATCCAAGATAGAGTTGCTAAAGAATTGAAAAAATTGGAAATCGAAACTATAAATGAATTTAAAAATAAAACTAATGAATCACTCATAAATCAAAACGACGTGGATAATAAATTACTGGTTCCTGAATTAAATGAGAAAATTGAAAATTTAACAAAATTATTAAATAAAAATCAACAATTGGCTAAAATAGATATACCACAGGATTTACAAGATGCTAGAAATCAAGTTTTACAATGTTTGAAAGATAATCATGGTAAATCATTAAATTGCTGGCAAGAAGTAGAAACATTTAAATATTTAGTTAATAATTTATAGACCTAAACCTTTATAAATTAATAATAATGCAGAATCACTTTCACCACCACCAGCCAAGGTTTCAATTTTTTCTTTATTGATCGATGACACTTTATCATCATTAAAACAAAACCAATTTTCTCCATCTAAATCACTAGAATCTTTAACATATGCTTTATAATGACCTCCATCTGCTGAAGCACCTTGATGTGTAATTATGGCATTTAATTCATAAACTGAACTTGGATTCTCACTAGTTGAAATATTAACAATTGAATTTATATCATCTTTAAATTTAGATTTAATCAGTTCAATTTTCATCTCTTCTTCTTCTTGAATTTCCATAGGTGTCAATCCATTGTTGTTGTTGTTGTTATTACTATTATTTTTGGATTTTTTAAAATCTCTAATCAATTCTAAATTTTCCTTTTCAATTTTTCTAATTTTATCTCTATTTGAAATTTTTTCACTCTTGATTGATTCATCCAATATTTCACTCAAATCTAATTCAAATGGAAATTGAACTCTTCTTAAAATTTTTGATTTCTTATTTATATCTCTTCTCCAAAAAAATCTTATGAAATGTATTGTTAAATATTTTGGTAATCTTGTAATTGTTTTACTAATTTCATATTCGGTATTTTCTTGCAATGTATCGTTAAATTTTGTGATATGTTCAGTTAAACCCGCAAATATACCATCTCTAAGAAAATTTGTTTTGATATCAATATGGCAATTCAATTTAAATGTATCTTCAATTGAATAACTGATATCTTCAGGTAAGGCTAAACATTTTGTTTTAACGTTGAATTGTATTTCAAATAAATCATCAATTTTAAGTGCCGACTTTAAACTAGTTAAAATTTGTGAAAATGCTTCTTCGGCGTCTTGTTGTTTATACATACCATTCTGTTGTTCTGCAAATTGAGGATATAAGTTTCTGAATAATGATAAGAATAATGATGGTGTAATACTTTGTTGTTTCTTTTCCATTTGTTGAAATACATTTTTTAATGATATAACAAATCCATCCGATGAATTACCATTCGATTTAAAATCTTTAATCTTCAGTTGTAAATCTTCAATTTGATATAATGTCTGTAATGAACTATTTAAATAACACGTATTACCAAGATTAACCAACCCACTAGGTTCATTACCAACTTTAAATAATTGATTCTTATTCAAATCTTCTAAAAACACCTGCTTTTCAACTGGTTTAACTAGCTTATCAGGCGTACCCAATACCATTACTGGAGATTTTAAATTCAAGTTTGAAACAATGTCTTGATCATTTAATTTCCCACCTTTGATTAAAATCTTTTGACGATCAATTGGAATTAAAGTTTTTTCAACAATTTTTTGTTTTAATATTAATCCACTATCATTGTCATCTAATTCGATATCATAAGTTTTACCTTGATTTTTAATAGTTAACGTGAACATTATAGTTATCAAAAAAAAAAGTGGCAAAATGGGTTGAAAAATAAATTTATTAAGTTTATTTTATATAAATTGGTAACTACACATCAATCATCTAATATATTGAATTGATTCAATAGTATACAATCACCACCTCGTTCAGGATCCAAACCATAGGTATAAAACATTCCTTCTGTTGTAACAACATATATATGCAATAAGTGAACCTCTAGTAATTCCTTTGACGGAGAATTTGTTGAAATATTATCAGTATTAGTAGTAGTTTCATTTATTAATAGATTTGTTGGAATTAAATCTTGTTGTAATTCATTACTCATTACTGCAATTGATTTTGTATCTTTGATATTCGATTTGATTTTAAATGAAGCAAAATGTCTTGTTGGTTCAAGAATTGAGCTGAATTTCGATGGTAAAAAATCTCCCATTTTTTGTGCAGCTTTTCGTCCTAAAGTTTGTGAGGATCTTCGAATTAATCTTGCAACTGATAATCTTGTTTGATCTATTAGTGGTTCGTTTTTAGGTGAGTTACTAGCTATATCTTCTGAATTTATACTCGTAAAGGAATTTGTTGAATCTTGAGATAATTTTCTTTGTTTACTGGGTATAACCTCGAGTGACTCTTCATCATCATCATCTTCTTCATCTTCTAAATCCATAGTAGCATCTGAATCATCTCCATCATCAATTGTGTCAAAATCATCCGAGCTTGGTTTATTGTTAAAGGTAGCATTATGTGTCGTTAGTATTGGTTCTGCTGCTGCTGCTGCTATTGTTGTTGTTGTTGTTGTTGTTGTTGGTGTTATTATTTGAGAAGGATTCAAAATTTCTTCTTCCTCGGCTATGGTTTCATATAGTGGTTCTTTTCTACTCATTATTTTCTTCTTCTTATGTTTAGTTTCTAAACTTTCTTCTTCACCAAGTCTAAATATATGGACAGTTAAACTTGAACTAGTGGCCAAGATATATTTATCATCAGAACTAAATTGCAACAGGTATATTTTAGTAGGATATGTTCCTCTTCTAAATTGGTATAATTTTACCCCGCTGTTAACTTGAAACACTCTCACAATTGTTCCTTTATCGCTTGCAGTAACCAAGTAATTTCCATCATTTGAAAAATTGATCAGGGCAATTACAGATTTATGAGCCTCTATCACTGACATTGGTTGTAATGTGTTTAAATTAAAAATTATAACGTCGCCAATTCTATTTGGTGCATTACTTACTGAAGTTATATTATTTATGTTTGAATTTTGTCCGCCATTGGTATTTATCCCCAGTGCCAATAAAGAATCATGAGTTATTGTCTTTGGGGGTGATGGATAGGCCAAGTATGAATTCTTTTCATCGTATGAAATAGCACATAATCCATTTGAATTACAACTTGTTTCAATAGTATGTAATAATTTCATATTATTTATATCATAGATATAAATTTGATCTTCTAATACAATTAAAATGTATTTCTTTGTTAACTTGACTTGTAAAATAGTATTGGGAAATATCAAGTCACAAATTGTCGATTGGGTTTTAATATTTATAATCTTTAACTTTCTTGGACTCGAACCAATTTCTTCACCTTTATTCACAATAGCTAATAGACTTGTACTGTACAACATTTCTGCAATTCCAATACTTTCATTCTTATTAAAATTGAAATTCCTAGTCGAATCTATATTGTAAATTTTGTAACCAGTATTTAACCCAAGAGAAATACACGTAGAATCTTGATTAAAATTTATGTAATTGATTAGATCATTATAACTAGAATGTTTTATGGAACTAGAACCAGTAATTGAAGACGACGCATCGTTTGAATATTGTTTAGATAAATGATTAAAGGGTGTTGTTGTTGGTGTAGCACTCGTAGTAGTTGATAATGATGATTTTAACATTACCGTGTAACCGTGTAATCATAGATTATATATTTTTTTTTTTTGTTGTTGTTGTTGTATATTCAATTATTATTTTATTACTATACATTCTCATTTAACCATGCACAAAATTTATCAATCATGTCTTGGGTAATATCGTGGCCCAATGATTCATCAACATACACTTGATTACTAATATTTGTATTTAAATATAATTCACACCATGTTTTTGACAATTGATATGGAACTAAAATATCTTTACCTCCAAAACAAGCAAATAATTTAATTTTATTGGGGAAATTTTCAAATATATCGATATCAGTTGAAGCGATTTGTTGATGTAATGATTCTGGATACAAATTCAATTTCTCATCATTTGATAAATTTAATTCATCGTAATTGAAATAAAAATATTTCTTACTATAATCAGTTATACCTTTCAATCTTGTATATAATAAACTGGTTAAATCGGTAGACGCAATCATTGGATTGATGATTTTAACCAATTGAGGATATTTCAAAGCAAATCTATAGATTATGTGTCCACCTAATGAAACACCACTAAGGAAATTATGATATTTGAACTTAACTTTATGTTCATCCTTTGAAGTTTCATTGAGATGATGTTCTAAATTAAGATAATTAGGTAAATGATCCATTATTAATTTGATATCGTCAATTGATCCATTAATTGTACTCCACATGTCAACCCCGTGTAACTTATTACCTTGTTTCCAATCTAAATTGCTATGTTCATTAATTAATCTTGCTCCATGATTTCTTAAATCAAACGTAACACAAATCAATGGAACTTCTCCGGTGTATTGTTTCAATACGTTGTAAGCAATTGCTTCGGTGTATTTATAATTTCCTTCTCTTTGATGAAGTAAATATAACACATTAATTGGGATATCTTCATGATGATGATGTGGAAATGCTTCAACATAGGATTTTAACACATCTGAATTATAAATATATGTATTTATACCACCAATGTTTAATTCGTGTTTGGAAAATGATTCTGGGTCAAATTGGAGTAATTTCATAATGTGAGATTGTTGCTAAATCCTTAAAATGTGTTGATAAAGGGTGGTTTTATTAAACTTGTACGTCCCTACACGACCAAAACACAGCTACCAATTGCGTCACAAAAAAAAATATTAATTAAATTTATTTATTATAGTTATACAAATATTATTCTTTAATTGATGGTATTGGTATCAAACCAATATTTGAATTCAATATAGCATTTTGAATAGCTAACTTTTCATGTTCAGCTAATTCTTTCCTACTTATTGTATTCCCTCTTTTCCTTGTTATTTCATGTTTTATCTGTTGTGGTTCTTCCTTTTTATCTTTTTCATCTATCAAAGGTTTTCTTGATTCATTTATAATTGGTGGTAATTTTTCATCTTGATGGATTTCCAATTTCGTATCATTATCCCCATTATTATTTTCTTCTTGTTCTTCTTCTTGTCCCTCTTCCTCTTCCTCCTCCTCCTCCTCCTCCTCCTCCTCCTCCTCCTCCTCCTCTTCTTCTTCTTCCGGTGGTGGTCCTAATTTCTTACATACAAAATCAACAACTTCTCTCCATGACCTCATACCTCCCATACATATATTTCCACTATTATCGATAATTTTTTCAACTGGTTTAAGAATTAACATATTTGGGTATGTTTCTTGTAATAAATCCAATTGTTTTTTAGTTATTGGATGAGCATACATTGAAGTAGTCAATGCTAATGCAGTTATGATTGGTTTTGGAGAAATTAAGTTATTTGAAAGTACTGTTGATTTCTGTGACTTTTCCACTTGTACCGTTGGTTGTTGATGAGGCACGGGCCATATATGTAACAAATCAGTTAATAAATTATCAGCCAAACCATTGATTAATTTTGCCATTGTGTTAGCTGAAAGTGGGGCCAATAACAATACATCGGTCCATCGTTGTATATCATACGCTAATGAATATTGTTGAAGAGTTTGCGATGTGATTTTCGACTTTGGAGGTATATTACCCGTCGTAACTGCTTTTGAATAAATCTTTTGATATGGCGAAGTTAAAAAATATTTCTCCCCATCATCATGGAACCACACTTTAACACCCAATTGTTCTAATTTATAAAGTTTTTCCGATAAGATATATTCAGCAGATTCGGTTAATACCACTTGTATCTCTAATTTTTCCCTTGTGTATAATTCAAATAATTTTTCAATGATCAAAAAGACATTCTTGCTAATTGAAATACATCCAGATATACCAATTAATAAATGCAATTTATTCGTGTCGTTTAAATATCCATGAAACGGATTTAATTGATCAATCGAATCGGATATATTAGTCGCTGATGAATGACGTATAAATTTCTTATCATTTTGTTCAGAATACCTAAGAGAATTTATTCTCGAAACACCCCCCTGTTGCTGTTGTTGCTGTTGCTGTTGTTGTTGTTGTTGTTGTTGTTGTTGTTGTTGCGTGTCAGGACTGGTAACTTGTGATGAAGTCGTACTTATTGGTGTAAATGTAGATTGATCCTCATTGATTAATCCATGCATAGTTGGCGAAATCGTATCACTGGCTACAAATTGTGGATGCTGTGGATTGGAATCAGAAAGATTATCCAATATACTAGGATGTTGTTCAGGTATATTTGAAATACTATTATTTGATAAACATGATTTTAAAGTTGGGTCTGGTTTAACTACCAACGACGGCATCTTCTTATTATCTTTTTCTTTCAAATCCAGTTTATTCAATTGTTGCGATGGAGGCGGTTTCTTAGGAATAGGCGAATGTAATTGCAAACCATCACCTTCTTCTTTAACATTTGTATTATCACTCCGTGATGTCATCATTATTGATAACCAAAATTTAGTTAGTGAACCTGAACAAAAAAAAAAAAAAAATAAAAAAGATTTTTTATTATTTCCTTAACGAGTGCTACCAGTTGTAACAAAAATGATTAATTGCAATTTGAACCATATTAGTTAGGCGTTGATAATTCAGTAAAGTTATTAATATTTTCATTAATTTCCAAGGTTGATATAATTTTTTGCATCCTGAAATTATTTTTCATTGATTTTTCAATCTTGAATATTTTAAATTGTTTATTATGGAAAAGGATAGGACTCGTGAAAAAGGATTACATATTCCTATCAAATCCGCATTTCATAAATACTACAAGCATACAATTTACAACGGTGACAAAATTTAAACAACAATTTCAGCTGAAAAGTTCCTTCTAGTCTTACCTGAATTAAATTCTATACGTATATAGACAGATATCTATATTAAGCTTGATCCCTTCTTTTATCTATTATAAAGGGAAACTCATATTTCTTAAGAATAAAAACCTTTATCAGATGTTAATTATTTAATAAAATTGTGTTATTTTTTGTGGAGGTTAGATGGTTTGTATAGTTGTACCTAATGTATACGATGAAAAGCGAGAAATATGTTTGGGCTCTTTAAACAGAGTAAATATAGTAGATGAAAAATAATTGTAATGAAGATAGTGTTGATTGAAGGTCAAATGTGAATGAATATTTGTCTAACAAATCTTGCTCATTAATTAATTGAAAACTTCTATGTTGAACCGAAACCAATTCAGTGTGATTCAAAAGCCTTATTGAATCGGACAACCCACAGTTTTGTTATTTTTATAATAGTATATATTAGGTAAAACTATTCAAACTAGTCTCTACAGAAAAACCCTACCATGATTATTATTGTTTTCATTGAATTTTCAATCATTTGCCTTTTCCATGTTTTTCTTTTGTTGTTACTTCTTAGTTCATTATATCAAAAATGTTTTTGCATTGACCGATTGAATAAGGTTTTGAATTTGATTACGTTTAATTGGGTTCGTAACCTTCTTTAACGAATTCTGTCATCGCTTTCATAAGGTAAATATTACTTGTATTTATTCAATAAACCAGTAGCGCCATTATGTAAGTGACATTAACATGTTTGAAATTAGTTAAAATTGAAGACTCGCTTTTTGAAACTACCGTTGAAATTTCAACTATTATAGTCCCTAACTCAATGATATTTAAATTTATAAAGTTGTGTAAATTTATGGGTCAAGATGTTGATTAATCTTCCTAGAGGGGTTAAATGCTAGAAAACAGGAATAACAAATACAAAGATTGATAATAAAAGTATTGATGGATTATCTGATACAAGAGCAAGTTATTTAAATTTCCACTGAAAATATAAAATATGTGTAACGTAATTTTAATTATTATTACCTGTTTCTATTTGTTCAAAAATATTATAGTCTTTAATCAGGATTCAAATAAAGTTGTCAGCATAAAAGTTTTCCACTAGATTGTAAAGAGATGCATGCGATATTTAAATTACAAAAAAAATTCATAATATTATTAAATATTTTATCTCTTTGTGGCAAAGTTCCACATAATATTTAAAACACCAGTAAAACTATTCCAACCACTGAATAAATAACCTGGGCCATTAATTGACACATCATCGATTTTATTAAACCATACATTTCCATTATAATTTTGTTGGGAAATTTTAATTAAATCATCTTTTTTATCTGAATAAGGAGGGTATCTAACTTTCAACATGAAATCATTAAATAATTTTTGTTCAATTGTTGTTCTTTCGTGTGTGAAATTTCTAAATGAGAATTTACCATGATATGATCCATGTCCACTTTGTCCAATACCCCCAAATGGAGCATTTATTAATGCCACGTGTAACAATACGTCATTTATGATGACTGCACCCGATCTAACTGAAGTCAAAATTGTGTCCAATTGTTTATTATATTTCCTATTTGTTGAGCCGCTAGTGAAGATATATTGAGCTAATGGGGTATCATGTTGTTCAACGACTTTTTCAACTATGGAATTTAAATCGTCATATTGAACAATTGGTAAGATTGGTCCAAAGATTTCTCCTTTCATGGAAGAATCATCCCATGAAACTTGATCAATCACAATTGGTGGAACAAATCTCGAATTGAAATCCAAATCTTCATTTTTTCCATATATAATTTGACCCTTTGTTGTATTGATAATTTTTTCTAAATTTTTAAAAGCTCTTTCATGGATGATTTTTGTAAAATCTTTTGAATCTTTAGTTAACCCAGGATAAAATTCATCTTGTAAAACTTTAATTAAAACTTTTACAAATTTATCATGTTTTGATCTTGGAACTACCACATAATCAACAGCAACACAAGTTTGACCAGCATTTGTAAATCTACCCCACGCAATTCTTCTTGCAATAACTTCTAAATCTTTATCTTGAACATCATCTAATACAAACGCCGGTGATTTACCTCCCAATTCAAGAATTGTTGGTGTTAAAGTTTCAGCTGCCTTTTTGGCAATAATGGTTCCGACAAAATTATTACCAGTGTACATAATCTTATCGAATTTTTGTTCCAATAATTCAGTAGTTTCGGCAATTGCACCATTAATGGCTAAAAATATGTCTGAATCTAATGCATTGGTTAAAATTTCCGAAAATAATTTGGAAAAATGTGGTGTTGATTCACTTTGTTTTAATACAACTGCATTACCACCAGCTATAGCACCAACAACAGCAGAAAAACTTAAAAAAAATGGATAATTAAATGGTGATATGATTAATATAACACCCAATGGAATACGCTCAACATAAACATTATTGGTTTTTAAATTCAAAGGCACATCAGTAATTGGTTCTGGTTTAATCCATTCGTGTAAACTTGCCATGGTATGAACTAATTCATTTAATCCGCCCAAAATTTCTAAATTTTTAGTTTCACTTGGAATTCTGCCAAAATCTTGATATAATGCGTCACAAATGGCTTCTTCGTTATCTTTTACAGCAAAATACAAGTTTCTCAATTGATTTAATCTGAATTGTAAATCATGAGTCTTTTGATCTTGATGAAAACTTGTATGTAACTTTTGAATACTTGGAGCAATTTCTTCAATGTTGGTATACCATGAATTCGAATCAATTTCAGCAAATGATTCGCCAAGGGTTTTAGAGTTCGATATACTTGAAGATGGAGTCATTATCGATGCTGATTGTGATTAAAAAAGAATGACAAAAATATAAAATTGGTAGAAATGTGAATAACTTTATAGCGTGGAGACAAAAGAGAAGAAAAAATAAAATAAAGATTATTGAGAAAAAACATTGTTCTTATATTGCATATGATAATTAATAAACTTTGGATAACTGTGAATATTTATATTATGATAACTATCAGATGGTATTACAAATGATCTATCTCAAGTTGTAGAAAGTCTCCAGTTATTGTCAAAATTGAATGTGAAGATGATAACTCTTTGAACTTATTTATTGGTAGTAAAATTCGAAACATGACCCTATGTTTTGTTTCTATTTGAACTAGTTGCACGAAAATATAATGATTGATTTTGTCATATGAAAAGTCCAATTGTTTAATTTGATTACCAAAAGATAATGATCGATTTTGTCATATGAAAAGTCCAATTGTTTAATTTGATTATGCGGGCATTTTCAGTTTTCCTCATTTAGA
>JAJMBM010000141.1:0-29942 GCA_030565325.1 Insectozyma coleopterorum
TGTTAAGAATGAATCATGGTACTAAAAAGATAAACGCGAATAAATTTTATCAAGAATATATTGTTAATAAGAACCATATACACATGAATTCAACAAGATGGACAAGCTTAACTTCATTTGTGAAATATCTAGGTAAAAACGGGTTAGTTAAAGTTGAAAATGAAAATGAAGAAGAATTCAATTTGGAAATTGCTTATATTGATAGAATGAATTTTATCAAAGAAAACGAAGCCTTAAACAATCAAGATGAAGATATATCTGAAAAACTTCTACAGAGACAAATAAGAAAGGGGAAGGCAAATGAAACAAAAGAAGAACCTGCCCCAATACTACCTACAACCAACGGTCCAATAAAATTAAATCTAAAAAGGAACAAACCTATAAGGATATTGAAAAATGCATTTGATGATTAATATATATATATATATATCTTCTATTTCTTTGATGATCCAAATGATTTGAATCCCATCATTTCATTCAATTCCTGATCGACTTCTTCTTCATTATCCAACTTTTGTTTCTTGAGTTTCTTCTCTTGTCTCTTTGCTTGTCTTTTCAACCTTTTATTCTTTTCAAATTCAACTCGCTTCTCTACTCGTTCTTGAAATGATAATTGCTGTTTATCTATCCCTACCTTCATACTTTTGGCAACCAATTTCTCAATTGTATTTATCACCTCTTGTAAACTCGCACGCCGTATTCCACCTTGCAACAATTCTTTTTCATCATCTTTATCACCCCCATCTTTTTTATTCAATTGACAAGATTTATTCACATGTTGTGGAGAATTCAAATGATCGATCAATTTTAAGTTATCCTTGAATGTTAAATCGCAAATTGGACAAAAAAATCCAAATTTCTTATTCCCACTTGATAATTCAGGATTTATTATGTTATACGTTTTCACTTTATTTAAAGATTCATTTAATAATTTATTCCGATGTTTTAAATAATCATTTGAAGTATCATTTGTTAATAAATATTTCAAATTTAAATCCTTACCAACACTTTTTTGATTTCTTTTATCTTTAGCCTCTTGTTCATATATCTCTATATTCCATTTCTTTCTCCCATATTGATCTTTTGATATCTTTGAATCTTCATTATCACTCATAATAAAAATGTTTCAAAATTTATTTTTTTTTTTTTTCTTTTGCAATAATTCACATTCTATGAGTAGAGATATAACAAGTTCAATTACGAAGATAATTACAAAGAAGAATGTTATAAATAAAGAAGAAATTAAACAAAGATTAACTAGTGAATTAGCTACAAGTTTTGATAAACGCTGGATGGTCAAGGGTACTTATTTAATTAAAAATATACCAAAGATTCAAATAAAAGATAAACAGAATGTCAAAATAGCTGGTTTTGATTTAGATGGAACTTTAATTACGACTAAAACAGGTTCAAAATTTGCAACTAATGCACATGATTGGAAATGGTTCAACTCTCAAGTGAAACCAGCTTTGAAACAATTGAGTAAAGATTATTTAATAGTGGTGTTCACTAATCAAGGTGGAGTAGTTGCAAAACAAGATAGTAAAAGTTATATAAAATTCATATCAAAAGTTGAATTCGTAATGGAGGAATTAAAAGATGAAATAGATTTGAATAAATTCTATCTATATGCTTCACCAAAGAAACCAGCAAAGGAGAAAACTGTACATGATTTACATTTAACGATGAGAAAACCAAATATAGGTATGTGGGATGAATTAAAAACCGATTTATCTAAAAGTGATATGATAATAGATACATCCAATAGTTTTTTCATTGGTGATGCTGCTGGTCGAAGTAAAGATTTTTCAGATAGTGATTTACAATTTTCAAAAAGTATAGATATCGATTTCAAAACTCCTGAACAACTATTTACAAGTGATGCTTAATAATCCCACCATGGTTTCTTTAAATTCATTAGATTTCAATAATCTTCCAACATGGTTTCTTTAAATTCATTAGATTTCAATAATCTTCCAACATGGTTTCTTTAAATTCGTTAGATTTCAATAATCTTCCAACATGATTTCTTCCAATTGTTTATCGATTTTATCCCATTTTGAAGTCAAAGTTATTGTTTTCCCAATTATATTGAAATAACCATCTACATTCTTAATACTTCTTACTTCTTCATCCTCTTTGAATTTAGGTAATTCGTTAATTATATCGTAATGGATCATTATACATTTTGAAATGTCACCAACGTCATTTTCAAATTTCATAGCTTCATTTGTTGATTGTGGGTAATTTTTAATAATGAAATTTGTGTCAAATGTACCTTCTCTTGTATTTATAAATTGTTGTAAATAATCTTTTATAATTGCAGTTATCAAACCTGGAGGATACTGTTTATTTTGTGAGTCTAAATTTTGTAATAAAATTGAATATTTCCTTGATTCATCCTTCTTTTCTTCTTCTATCAATTCCTTTGGATCAATTATTTTAATCGCAGATCCACTTTTACCATCTATTCTTTGTATAACTTTATTCAATTCAGAATCGTTTTTAATATATGGAATAACAAAGAATTTATATTTTTCACTCAAAGTTGAAGAAATCAATTTATTCCTTCTCTTGATTCCTGTTTTTTGTTCATATTCATTGAATTCTCTCTGTGTCAAGTTCTGACTCGAAGGCTTCTTCTTATCTAAATTCTTTCCAGCGAAATACATTGCAACCCAAGAAACCACAACCATATAAAACATATATCTAACTCTATGTTCTTTCTTCTTCGGTGTAGTCGCATTGGGAGTCTGTGAGTATAATCTAGCAATTGAAACACCGCTTCTATATTTCAATTGATTCATGCATATTTTGTTTGTTTGTAATTTTGGTATTATCGATTTCAACATTAGTGATAAATTATTTGATTTTTATTTCTAAGCGAGAGTCGAAAATTTTTCAGAAAACCAATCAACTTTTGGTTCCTATATAAGAATGTCTTCAGCTTCATTAATACAACTAGCTAATTTAACTGCACATTTAAGAAATTGCGTCAATATAACATTATCCAAAACTAGCTTGAACTATAATAGAACAAATTTACGTGCTTTATTATCTTTATACCATCAAGGATTCATACAAAATATTCAAAAAGGATCGGATAAAGGACCAGACTTAATACCTACTCCGGCTACGCCCTTAAATATATCAAGCAGAAGATTATGGGTAGATTTAAAATATAGAAATAACCTAAGTGTAATTCGAAAAATCTCATTAATTTCAACACCAAATAGAAAATATGATTTAACATCATTTGAAATTAAACATTTAGCTAATGGGAAACCAGTCAGACGAATTCAACCATTACAACCCGCTGAATGTATATTTATTGAAAATAATGGTGAATTTTATGAAGTCCAAGAAGCTGCAAAAAAGGGATTGGACGGTAGAGCATTATTTAGAGTTAAATAATCAAATTCTTATATATATATATATTATAAAGCGATTTTTTGTGTAGTTCCACTTGAATTCCAATTTGTCATATCGACTTGCCAATGTTTCCAAATCATTAATTTATCTCTGAAATTATCAGTGAAATTATGGAACTCTTGTTGTGAAGTGGATGCATATTCATTCTTGGTGATTATTGGTGTTGCACGTTTAATGTTTTCTTTATACATTGGTTGTTGTGATTGATCGTTTGTTTCCAATTGGGCGATTTTATCGTTTAAGTCCATAATTTCTAATTTTAAATTGGTATTTTCATCCCTTAGTTTTTTAATTGTTTGGTTGAGTCTTTCTATTTCTAATTTATCTTCGGTGACTTGTGGAACATATGATTCATTTTTAACTTGTTCAATTTCGGTGACTTGTGGTAGAGATTCAGTTTCTGTAGATGGTTTGATTTCTTCAGTTTCGTTCGATTCTATTGCTTTAGTTTCGTTCGATTCCACTGCTTTAGTTTCGTTCGATTCCACTGCTTTAGTTTCGTTCGATTCCACTGCTTTAGTTTCGTTCAATTCTACTGCCTCAGTTTCTTCAGTTTCATTGGATTCCAATGGTGTTGCCAATTCACCAATGGATTCTTTAGATTCTTTGCCTGTTTCACTCTCGTTGGATTCTTTACCTTCTTCAGTTTCTAATGGTGTTGATTCTTTACCTTCTTCAGTTTCTAATGGTGTTGATTCTTTACCTTCTTCGGTTTCTAATGGTGTTGATTCTTTTGAATCTGGTTCTATTTCATTTTCAACATCAGTTTTTTTCTTCTTTTTATCTCCCTTCTTTTTCTTTTTCATTTCCTTCAATTTCTTCTTGGCTATTTCCAATCTTTCTTCTTTTGTAAGTTCATTATCTGAAGTATCTGACCCGGACATATTTCAATACTATAAAATTCAACAAAAATAAAGCGAGAATAGACACACAAACAACAAAAAAATAACCATTTATATGATGCTACCAGATGTACAAATGTTCTTAAATTGGTTAGTATTGTAATAAATATAATTAAATAAAAGATATAAAAATAAAGAAGTAAGGTCTGCCTGATTGATATCTCAACTAGTTAAGAAATAAAAAAAAAAAAAATAAAAAGTGTGAATATAAACCTGAAAATAAATAGAATCAATTCCAAGTTGGATGAGTTTGGATAGTTTGGGATTCTTATTTGGATATCTATTTGAACTTTTTTATTGTTTATTATGAATTGATTTCATTCAAGTTTATAAGTTGGAGCAATTATGAATACATGAATCTTAATCAAAACAAACCTAACATATATATTGTAGCATTTATGAATACCCGAATCTCCATCAAAACAAACCTAACACAATTTATAAACATCACTGAACTTCTTCATTTACAATTTTAATTCTTTTATCATAATTGAATGAATTGGTTTAATGTTGAATCTTCTTCTGCCCATACATCAGCATAAAATCTATCTAATTTAGGTATATCTGTAATCTAACTAATCAAAGTGTAATCAACAGATCAAAAAAGTATAGTATATATCTTCATGAAAACAAATTTACTTTGATTCAAAAGATATAATATTCAGCTAAAGATATCAAAATACCAATTCAATAATAGAATTGGATCTATTATGTCTATTGTATGAGATTTTTTATTTTGAAATCTGTTTAATGTGAGCTATATTATATTGAAATGATGATTGTTTCAATTGTAAGTAGCTAAATACGTTTGAAAGTTTGTCTATATTAAATTATAACATATACCGATATATACATATTTTAATGAACGATAATGTAAACAGTGAATGGACTGAGAATTTTACTAGCAGTGTGATTATACAGCGCTACGTATTTTTTTAAGAAATATTCTCATCAACTTTAGCAGTTAGTTGTTTCGTACATTCCATTCCTGATTTGCACCTGTTAACCCGGAATATTGTAATACATGTGTCATGTTTAAGGTTTATTTTTTTAAAACTTTATTGCTTTCACTGTTTAGTTTCAAATATTGGAACTTAAAATTAGAAATTTTTCGATATTTATAAAGTTTCAATAATTAAATTCAATAGTTAACAAATTGATATTACATATTTGCCTTTAAATGATTGTTTCAGTTTAATTATTTGGTAAATCTAGACTTATCTTTGCAGAGGTATTATTCATACATAGATTTTAAATGGGTTATATTAGAAATATATATATTAAATTAAGTTATATTTTTTTGGTATTCTTTCTTCAATTCATATAATCTATTAAATCTAGCTTCATAATCTTTTAAATTTTGATCATTCTGATATATTAAATTCATAAAATAATCATTTCTTAAAGATTTACCTAAATTTTCATAATTTGAAATTAAATTTTCAATTTTTTTATAATTTGAATTTAAAAATTGTTCAACTTCCAATTGGTGATATTTTGTAAATTCTCTAGTTTTCAAAAACTCATAAAATAACCCATTTGATTCAATTAGATTTAAATGATCACTTAATGACAATTTATTCAATTTAATCAATTCCATCGAAGTAGGTTCTTTCAATGATGTATTCTTGACTGTTTTCAATTTATGTTTTTCCCAATTTGGAGAATTTGTTATATAATCCATCACAATTTCAGTATTAAACCATAATCTAAAATTATTGAAAAATGTAAAATCTCGATGATTCTTTTTCGTCAAAGACTTTAAATTATATTCGTTATTAAGTATATTAATGAATTTACTTGGAATATATCCAAGATGATTTTCAACAACCGAAGACACCAATGGTGATAATTCTTGATGTGAAGTAAAATGATTATTTCTGCAATTATAAACTTTTAACTTTTGATTTTTACTATAATGATTCATACCTAAAGCTAATAAATCCTGTATTGATTTATTTTCGATAATTTCATATTGTGCATCATATCTCGAATGTGCAGGTTCGTCAGTCAAGGCCAATCCAGTAATATCAATGTATAAACCAGTATCAATATCAATAAAACGTGCATCGATTGCATTGTTTCCATTCCCCTTTGATCGTTTTGTTATTGAAGATCCAATGTCTAAGAAATACCTACCCATTCCATCGAAATTCCCATTTGAATCACCAACGGATTCAATTATTAAACTTTGATTAAAATGTTGGGCCATTTTGTATAATTCTTGTATTGGCATTTGGACATCAATATCACAATCCCATGGGAATGTAATTCCGTTCCAATACCAAGATAATAAAGATCCATGTGCCAACCATGTAATTATGCCATTTTTTTTAGTAAAATGCAAATAATTTTTAACAAGTCGATGTAATATAATATTTTGATGGTATTTATCAATTATGAATCCATTGAAAAATCTCCAATCAAAATGTTCGCCCTGCCATGATCCTTCAAGTGATCTTAGTAATTTTGCTTCTTGAAAATATTTTGGTGGATTATCACAATTATTACTATATACAATTGAATCGAGGAAATTTCGATCCATTATTGAATCTGAATAATATAAAGATTTAATTAGGGAGCTTGTATTACTATTGAATAATTCTTCTGGTATATCTATGACATGATCATTTAATTCTTCAAATTTCTTACGTGGTGGATTGTTTATTAATAATTGTTGATAACTAGTCAAAACATTAAGATCACTTTGATCATTCATTATTCCATTATGTAATATTGAATTTTTCAAATCATTTTCATTGGAATTTTTAATTAATATTTCATATGAATTAGTTGGTGTTAAAAATACCAATTGTTTTGGACTTGGAGCAGTTGAAAATAAAAATGATTTACCCAATATTTCCCTATTTTTCAATGTTTGTAAACCTGGTATATCAAATATTTTATAACCCAATTTACTTTGAGGATCATATTTACAGTATAATTCAATCGGTTTAACCAATTCATCTTTCGTTGTATCAATTTGACCAGATATATTTAATAAAGTTGAACATAAATTGATCTTTTGAGGATTTAATATATACTTGTCCAATAAAGACAAATCAACCCAATCGGACCAATGGAAAGGTACTTGTAAATCTGAATGGTAATTATTATTTATATAATTTAAATAAACACTTAAAGTCAATCTTGGATCAAATGGTTGTATAATTGGATTATTCTCTAATGTTGAATAATTTGGCAACTTAACATCTAGTGGTAAGTTTATATTCTGTTGTAAATCCCAAAATTCATTATATTGGTCATTTTGTAATTTAATTTCTTTTATTTTGTTTAATCTTTTGATAAAAGTTGGATTTGAATCGAGATCGTAATTAGATGATAATACATTGGAATACCATTGGTTGAATTTATGATTGATCAATAGATTAAGATTTTGGTTGTATTGTTTTATAGACGGTTTTTGTAATAATAATAAACCGCAAGATATGAAGATCGTATATGTTAAAATGCATAGTAGGAATAGTTTAAGTATAAACCTTCTAGAAAGAAATCTTGACATGATGGAACAATGAATGTGAAAAGTTTTGTGCGTTGATGGTGGAATCCACTGTTTCTATTCGATTACTAATGAAATTCCATGAACAATCCAACTTTGGTTGTAGAAATAAAGAAAAGAAAAGAAAAGAAAAGAAAAGAAAAGAAAGAAAAAAAAAATTGTGATGATTGAAAAGAAGAAGAAAGAGATATGAAATGGGGTCTAACGCCCAGCGGCGGAGCCAAGAAACCCAAACCCAGTCCCCAGGTTGAGACAACAACAACAACCAAAAAAAAAAAGAAGAACAGCCCCTGGAACCAAATCGGGCAAATAAAGAAGGAAGAAACACAGTTTAAGCTTTTAAAGTTTAGAGTATCTATTGTAGACGTTAATTTATTGGAGATAGATATATTGCGAAGTAAATACGCATGAAATAGCACAAAAACCCTTCTTTTGCAACTGGTCAACTAACCAATCACCGTTAACTTCAATATACATCGCATTGAAATACAAGTGAACTGTTTGAAATATACAATTTGTAACGTCCAACATTTTTAAAGGGCTGGGCTATAATCAGAGCACTAACAAGGCAATTATTACTATTCTTCTTGCGTTGGACCAAATGCGACAACGCACAATAGTGGTTAGTTGAGATGTAATGCACCATCTATAAATAAATATTTTTAGCTGAGCCGTTTTTCCGTTTGTGTAAATTTAGTGGTTGACTTGCACGTGACATATTACCGCATTCAGTAATTTATATCCGTCTGTCTCTTCAGTTATCTTTAATTACCCGGTTTCATATTACGGTTTATCCATAAGTTCATTATATCATTCTTGTTTCAGTAATTTTTATTAATCGTTCAACAGGAGAGTTTTTTTAGTTCTACCCATTGCGGTTTCTAGAAAACTTGATTTTTTTTTTTTTTCATTTTACAAAATTTATCAAAGATCCTAGAGGGTTTCTGTAATATACAATTAAGGATGATGTATATTGAGTGGTAGAAATACACTGATGAGCAGAAGAAAATAGAGGTGAAAAACTATTTAAGGCCAACGAGAAGAGATCGGTCCGCAGACATATTACAGTTTCATTTTCTTTTCATATATCAATTTCATGTATTAGTATATCTTCTTTTGATTGTGTTAGCTTGTCTAATATCTCTACACTTGGATTCATTTCATTATATTCCTGATTATACTCATCGGTATTTCTAAACTGTAATATACAACTACTACCACCATACACTATATCATCCTCAACACCAATTCTATTTGAAATTAATACGTGTACTTTTTCATCCTTATTAAACCATTTAGGCATGTATGAATAATCGTGTTTCAAGTATGGGAAAAATCGAAGTATCCAATAATTCAAATTAGTTTCATTGGGTGTATCATTCTCTTTTAATTTATACTCCAATTCTTTAGCTTTCTCTATGCGTTCATTTAATAATGGCATGTTTTCTTTTTCAATCGAGGGTGATTCATTACTTAACCATGCCATTGGACATATTATCAATTTACAACCTTGTAAATACGAACTACTACTGAATTCAAATTTGTTAAAAGGTTCCTTAAATTGATAAGGATTCAAATCCATACAAATACCAAAATTCACTTTAAGATTTTTCGATTCATTATTGTGATTGGCAAAATTGATATCAATTGCATTAAATTGTTTATTTGGATTCTCATTACAGCCCCATATTTCATCAGTTTCATATAAAAACGTCTTTCGGTAATTATATATCAACTCACCTACTTTGTTAAATATAGCACATGAATTATATATTTTATCTTGATACAATTCAGGATATCCGATAACGGTGAAACAGGAAAATTGCAAACTTAACTGTTTTGCAAAATTTAATGAAGGTCCATATTTGTCTACTTTTTCTAAATATGGTTCAATGTCTACTGATGATTTAAAATTGTATCCTGTTATTGCTAATTCTGGTAATACGATTAAATCAATTTGTGACGATGGTGTTAGATTCTTTAACGCAAGTAGATTATTTATAGTATGAATGTTCTGTTTTGGTTTCCTTAAAATTGAATTCAATTGGATTAAAGCAACTTTGAACTTCATATTGAATCAAATTTGATGATGTTGTATAATTATTATCGAAAAATTATCAATGGGTGTATGCAGGAACCAAAAATTTTCATGGCTGCAAATTAGATGTGTAATGAGAAAAGATGTAGAATTTTACAAGATCTTGGAAAGATTTTTGAATAATGTTTTAGAATTTGGAAAAGAAACGTGGAGTGGAAATGGATGAGCATTCAGAGTATTATATGACTCTTAGAGAATACAAATATGTGCTTTATATACACGGGTTCCCATTTTGCCATAGTGAGACCTCTTTCTTCTCCTCCATATTTATATGCAATTATTAATAATATTGTTATTAGTTATTATTAGTTAGTATTATTAATTATTATCAATTCTATTAGTTAGTATTCCATTATCCTCAACACACCCCTTAATGGAATGCTTGTAATTTTTGTTATTATTATTATTATCAGTAGTAGTAGTTGTAGTAATAGTATTCTATTATCCTTAAAAGGGTCTTTATTGGATCCAGTTGCAGCGTAGTCTAGTTATTTAAACATTGAAATATCACATGTTTAATGTATAAAGAATATAATACAATTTGGTATTATCATATTTATTCAATTTCAGAGAAACACAGGCTTCAACACAATTGGTGCAAATTAAAATCTTTTGTTGTAAATGTTGGAACTTGAAGTAAAATTGACCACACGTATGATCTATATGGACATTGATCTAGGGTATTGACAATCCCTCTATCAATATCACAAAAAAAGCTGTGAATTTGATAGAAATTGTTCAATTGAATCTTTTCTTCTATCTTTCTCCATGTCTACTTTGAAAAGAAAAGTGCTACTAGAATAGAAAAAGTAATTTATACTAACTTATTGAAGAAGTCAATCTTACAAAAAAGCTTAACTAATTTGCATGTACATTATTCCATGGGGACGTTTATCACACAAATTTTGAAATGTTTCAATAGGATATAGTTATACAAAATTTCTTACTTGGTATATTCGTGCACTGTTCAATTCTCATATTTTCACTTTGATATTTGCAACCGATTTTCAATTAAAATTAATATATAAATCAATTGTTTCATATGTACGTATTCTAGTAATGAAATATGTCTGTATTAAAAGTTTAAAGTGTTTTTGGTTTGATTATAACATATATAACAAATTGTCATATAGCAAAGTGTCTCGCTGGTATAAAGTTAATAATTAGTAACCGTCAATTGATAAATTAACAGAAAAGATAATATATTGCTTTGTGTATCGTCCAATATGAGGGTTCAACGACACTCAGTATAAGCCTTGGTCTCGTATTTTATCCATAACTGATCATCATTTTAAGGTTCAAGGCTTTGCATACAAAAACAAGCAACCTAACAGATTATTCAATACACACAATCCGCAACCTAACAGATTATTCAATACACACAATCCGCAACCTCAACGATTTTTTAAATTAGAAACAATGAATATGTAGTCTATTGATAGAGCACAGTTGCAACTTGGGTATTTGAATTTCACTTTGCAAAAAAGTAAAATACTTTCCATTGTTATTGCCTTATTTATACAAAAGTATGTTTAATTATTCATTCCATATATGAATATAGATTGGTTGAGGGAAGTATGTTAGTGCTTGATAGTGTTAACTGTATTGTTACGTCACACGACGGTGTCCAATGTCTCAAATAATCAATGTCACAAAAGTATAAAATCTCAATTTTAGTAAAGTACTGCAGATTTTGAATTTCTTTTTTTTTTTGGTTTTTTTTTTTTTTTTTTTTTTTGTCGTTGTTTGGTAATGGTTTAGAATAAGATCTGTGAATACCGAGAGACAAATTTATTATATCTGGAACATGGATTGAGAATATTATATTATTATTATTTTTATTAACAACATTGACTTTTGTTTCTCAACAATCCATATTTATTTCATATATTAACAAATAGATTTTACTAATTGGTCTGCACCTTTTTTTTTATTATAGATCGTTCCTGCATTCATTGTTATATTCATCATGTTTCCATTCAGAAAAACAAGATGTTTACTACTATTACTTATAATATTCATATCTTATATTATAATTCTATCAATTTTAAATTTGAATTCTTCATTTCATAAATCCATCATTGATAATTTATCAAATATATCAAGTATTCGAAACTTGTTAATATCATCCAAATCGTATTCAAAAGATACAAACGAATTTGATGTTGCTTTATTGAATAATATAGATTCCAAATATCTACAAGAATTGAATCCTATTTATTCATATTTACAATTTGAAATACCCGAGTATGAATTAATATCCGAGTATCAACCATTTGATCCCAGATTCACATTGGGATTACTTTTAAGATATGTAAATTCAAATTTTGGTAATGATTTTGTAATTCCGAATTTCCATTGGGGTGATTATACCGATATGTCGATATTGGAAAGCTATTTATTTAAAGATAAATCGAATTGTAAGTTATTTGACGTTCGGAAGAATAGTCCAACTAGAAATCGATTGGATGACTTAAAAAACCCAATTGATTATTGTATAAATGATTCTGAAATTGATAACATCATCCAAGGAGGGATTAATGATCGATATAATCACGAAACTATATCAAATTTGAAAAAAATAACACAAAATAATCAATTATCAACTGGGTTTCATATTTATAGTTGGACGGGTAGAGGGAAGAAAGCATTACGTCCTGTGATTTCTAGATCTTATTTAAATGATTTCATGTCATTGCCATTAACTTTAACTTTCTTGATTCCAAATGATAAATTTTTACAATTGAATGTGAATCAAGAACGTCGAAGGATTAAAGATTCAAATATATTTCTAAAAGATACAATTGATATCAAGGAAGAATTGATTCGTTTATCTGATAAATTACAGAAAACAGTTGTATTCCCATATGAGAAACATTTAAAGCAAGATAATTTCATTGACAAAAGTGAAGAAATTTTAAAAACCTTGGACACACGATCAAATAACTTAAATCAAACGGATTTAAATTATTTGAAATCGTTAAAATGTTCAATTATGAATGACAAACCGCCAAAGTATTTCCATGAAGCGAATATTGTCAAAAAGGAGACAAATTTCGGTATTGGAGGACATTACGATTGGAGATTTATGAATGGTATATCCAATTACACCCCGAAACAAGCGATTTCAATCCATGGGCTATTAAAAGCATGGCTTAAATTAACAAATATTTATAATCTACACACATGGGTCGCTCATGGTTCTTTATTGTCCTGGTATTGGAATGGATTACAATTTCCATGGGATGGAGATGTCGATGTACAAATGCCAATATCACATCTACATAAATTGACACAAATTTTCAACCAAACCATTGTGATTGATTTTGGCACATATGAGAATATAAAATTTGGACGCTACTTTCTTGATTGTTCAACGTTTATAACTCAAAGAAACAGAGGCAATGGAAATAACAACATTGATGCAAGATTCATCGATTTGGATACTGGGTTATATATAGATATTACAGGATTGGCAATTAGTGAAACTCAAGCACCTAAAAGATATGATTCATTATTGGAAAATTCACCATTTGAGAGAAGTAGAAATGATATTACTCAATCCCAACGTAATTCATTTATTCAAGTTTATAATTGTAGAAATAATCATTTTTTAAAATTGGATGAAATTTCTCCATTGAGATTATCAATGATTGAAGGGGAGTTTGGATATGTACCACTGGAATTCGAACAGACTATTTTATACGAATATGGAGATAAATCAATTAGAAATTCAAGTTTTAAAAATTTCATATATTTGCCGAAATTGAGAATTTGGGTATTGAAAAACTCAATTATAAATTTCATGAAAAGTCTTGGTAGAAAATCTGAAATTGAAAATGGAAAATTAATATCCATTGAATTAAATGATAAGGATTATATCAAGTATTTAAAATTTGATAAGTTTAATTTAATTGAATATTTAAAAGTTTCAAATTTAACTTTATTCCATCAATTTGAAATGTTTAAATATTTCGAAGGGAAATCAACAAATTCATTATTCAAGAATGATCAACGAGAAATAATTAGAGATGATTTTTTCAGATTCACAAAATTGAGAAATAAAGAGTACAATTATCAATTGGAATTGGAAAGGATAAAATTGGAATTGAAAAATTCAAAATTTTCCAATAATGTAATTAATGAAATAGAAACTGATTTTGATGATAGTAAAGATTCAGATGATGACATACCTGAATTATTACAAGTTCCCAAACGAATAGAATAAGAATAATATGTAAATGTCTTTTTAAAATTTCGTTGATGATGATGATATACCTGAATTACCAAACTAATAGAATACTAATAAGAATAATATGTAAATGTCTTTTTAAAATTTCGTTGATGATGATGATATACCTGAATTACCAAACGAATAGAATACTAATAAGAATAATATGTAAATGTCTTTTTAAAATTTCGTCGATATATACCACAATCCACTCATTATTAAAATCGTCAAAGTTCCAAATACTTGAGTTTGAAATTGTGATATTTTAATTAAAGATTTTGAATTTTCATCACATTCAAAACTAAACTCTATTTTATCCGATTTAATATGTATTAATTTTTCTCCATTTTGATTTGTATTTATTTCTTCACTTGATTTTATTTTCGGTATACTGTTCACTTTATCGTCAATTATGACATTTTGTACATTTCCAAAGAAATCAGTTAATAATACCTCACTCATATTTCTTTTAAACAAATCTGTTCTTATACCAGGATGGGAATGGATATTTTCAAATGTATACAAATCAAATAATTTATCCATTGTTTCTTTTGAATCCTTTTGAATATTTTCAAGGAAATCCAATGTATAATATGTGAATCTATCAATTACAGCAACTCCAATATCCATATCTGAATGATGAGAGTATGAACTTTCCTCAAATCTCGAGCTTCCAACAGCCAAAATATTTGGACTATAAATTTTTTCATACATTGTATTTGCTTGACATGTGTCTATCATAAAGAAGATCTCATTGTATCTCTTCTTTTCAAACATTTGTTCGAATGCATCTGCTAGATCATAAGCCCCGATTTCCTCAGCATCTTGAAATTTTAAAAATTCATTACCTCCATGTCCAGTCATGTATATGAAGATATTTGAATTTTCATCGGTCAATAATCGTTTAGATCTTGGATGGTCAGGTTCCCATCTGTCGGTTAACAATCTAATAAAATTCTCAACTGTGACTTCATAGCCTCTATAATCAACTTCAATTGAATCTCCGTATAAATCTAATGCTTGATCCATGTTATTAAAGACAGTTCCGGGAAACGCATTTCTTGGATTACATGCAATATCATCACTCAACATTAATATAATCTGTGAATCTGGTATACCCAATCTTTTCACCGTACGATATAAGCTCAATACATTTGCCATGTGACGGTAATTGAACCAAAATCGTGACGTTGAAACTAAAACCGCCCAATTATTATTATGTTGGGACGTAGAATTGTTGTTGAAAAAATGATCCACCTTCTCTTCAGCACTCAATGCATAAATACATGTTAGAAATGAAAATAGTAGATATAAGAATTTCATTGTGAGATTACAAAACAAAAGGAACAGTTTTCTTTTTTTTTTTTTTTTTTTTTTTTCAGCATTAAATGTTTTTGATATAGAGAGTCACGTGTATTACTTTTTATTCATTTCATAGGTAGCATTCTTTAATATTCTTGACCATGTTATAAATGTATAACTATTCAAATTACCATATTTCAAAGCGGTTATAAACTTACTCATCGATCCTAGTCTTTCCTTATCAAGTGCTTGTGCAACTGCTTGTTTGAATTTGTTTAAATTATTCTCATTTCTATAATATTTTCTATAATAACCTTCAATTCTACTGCCATGGTATTTTATTACATATTGTATTTGCTTTTCAGTTGCAAATTTATAATATACATTTGTAGCTTTACAAAATTCAAGTTCCTTTTTATATTGAATTTCAATCATTTCGAAAATTTCCATTAAATTTGAACTCGTGAATATCTTCCTAATTTCTTCATTTGTAGAATACAGATATGGACCGAATTTATTCAATGTTAGTTCAAAATATATTCCAATATTACCGTCTTTTTTCTTTTCAATGGATAAGAATTGCGTTGGTGAGATTTGTAATATCCAAATATGATTGCTTTTAACATTAACCCATGGATATGGACCTTTTGAGAAAATTTTTGTCAATGTTTGATTATCATGTAACCATTGATCGGGTATTCTTGTACCCTCAACAGTTTTCAATTCAAATATTCCAGATTCTAAAATTTCAAGTATTTTCTTAACTGCCTTTTCTCTTTCTTGTTTTGTGTTTCTAAAGACTTGTTCAACTTCCATTTCAACTTCAACTTCAACTTCCTCTTCCTCCTCATTTAATTTGTTCTTCTCCTTTTCTTTCAAATCTTTTCCACGTAATGTTGGTTTAATTTCCAAACCATTTATGGTCAAATCAACTAGATCTATTATATGACAATGTGTTTTCCCTTTATATAATCGCAAGCCTCTTCCGACCATTTGAATCATCAATGCTTTGGACAATGTAGGTCTTGCAAGTATTACACTATCGATATTTGGTATATCTGTACCTTCAGTAAATACACCAACATTACATAACACGGGAATTATACCATTTCTAAAATCTTCAATTATGTTTTGTCTTTCAACCTTTGATGTCTCACCAGTTACATATTGAGCATTAATTTTAAAAGATTGAAACAATCCACACAATTCTCTACAATGCTCAATGTTAACACAAAATATTAATGTGGATTTGTAAGTTGCATGTTTTTGTAATTTCAAATACGATAAAAGAATCTTATCGTTGAAATGAATTTCTTGAAGTGATTTATATAAACTTTTACTTTCATAATCTGCATTTTTAACTGCAACATCCTCTAATGGTAAATTCGTCTTTATGACTGATAATTTTATACTTGTCAATTCTTTATTATCTATCATATCATGCAAGGAACGTTGGTAAGCGATCTCGTCAAATACTTTTGATAATGCATTTTCATCGAGTCGGGTTAAAGTGGCAGTGAATCCAATAACGTGAATTTCACAATTGGGAACTAGGGCATTGAAATGAGATAAAATTTTCATATATGATTTTGCAGTTGAATGATGACATTCGTCAATCACAATAGTTTTAAAATCATGAGGATTAAATCTTTTAAATCTATCACGACGAATTATTGATTGAATACTAGCTACTATGACATCACAATCTTCAGATGCGTGTAATTTCCGTATCTCTTTCTCGACTTTTAAATGTGGATTTATCAATTGGATCTTTTCAGATGCTTGGTTTATCAATTCTTCGGTATGGGCTAGAACTAATGTTTTATTACCTTTGAATTCATTTATTGGATTTAATTTTGAAATTAAATGGGAAAATACAACCGTTTTACCTCCCCCAGTTGCCATTACAACCGCTTGTCTCCTCACTCCTTTATTCACAAGTGACAATACTGAATCTATCGCATGTTGTTGATAATCACGTAATTTATAAAATTGTAAATTGGAATGAAGGAATCGTCGATATACAAACATCGAAAAACAAACACAACTAACTAAACCAACGCGCGCTACCTCAAAATTATTTAGATGAAACAATTTATACCAACAATAGTGAGAATGTTACCATTATTGGAAGTTAATGAATGTGATAGACAATAACTAAATAGGAAATAGACAAGAAAAGTATAGAAATAATAAAGAGTTTCGACAAAAAGTTTCAATTAAATTAAACTCAATTAAAACAGTGTGTGGTATCTATTATATTTTGCACTTTTACAATTCTGCGAAATAATTTAAGACCATATTGCATCACTAATTGAATTAACGTATACCATTTAACATTGACTGTAAAGTCTACAGTAGAACATAACTAATGAAAACTACTTTAAGTTGGATGTCTCAACTTGTGTAAATGTCTACTCTTGTTCGTTTTTGAATTGTATGATAATATAAATCATCACTGTTTTCTTCAACTTTATCCAATTCATTAATCGTTGGCGATTTGATATTCAACAATACATACGAACCATCTTCTCTTTCTATATCTTTTGTCGGTTTAATAAAATATCCAGGATTTATCACCAATACATCTTTAACAACTTTTGCAAAATATTTTAATTCGGATGGTAAGATTAGTATATCTGGTAATGAATCTAATTCAGTTAATCCTAAATATGGAGTTTCTAATAAAGATCCTCCAATTAATATGCTTGATACTTCATCGCCAAATGCACCATTGTGTAAATCGTTTTCATTTTTGTTGCAAGATTGAGCAATTGAACCTGGAAATATTGGATAATATCGTCTTTGATCAAATATATGTTCAATTATTCTTTCGAATCGATTGGAACTTATTTCATCGTTTTCTTTAACTACGTCTCTTAAATCTTTGAAAATATCTAAATTCGAATTTCCTATTAATATTTCATTTATTGCAAAACTCGACGGATTGGGGAAAATTTTAACATTTTTGGGTAAATTAAATCTTTTCCTATCTATTGAATCTTGTGGATATGAACAATGTTTTATACATGAATCTTTTATTGATGGATATATTATAATTTGAATTCTTGAATCAATTTTCTTAATCAATGGAGTTATCAATCTCTTGAATAATTCATCTAGATTTTTTGGTGACGATTGAGAATCATTAATTTCTATATCTCCATCTTCAATACATTTATTGTTCAAATCTAAAAATGGCCCATTCAATATAACTACATTTGGTAGTATCTCATTATTAATCTTCTCAATTAGATTTTCAAATTTATTAAAATTTAATTTATTCGAATTTGTAAACGGTCCACATGCGATTAAAATTTTAAGTCCATCGTTTTGTATACTTTCAAACTCTTTCATTTCTAATTCATCAGATATTGTTTGACCCAATTGAGGTAACTTCATTACTTCATCAACGATAAATTTCTTCCCAGTTGGATTTCTACCTTTTAATACAACAATTTGACCTTGAAAAAATGAATAACCTTTCAATTTATTAATATCCAATGGAATTCTTTGTCCAATGCCTGATATTCTTGACGTTTCTAAATATAATGAAGTATTATTTAAAATCTCTTTTGAATCATAAATTGGAGAATCGGGTACGATTCTTCCACAACATAAAATGTCAAATTGAGAACTTATACAAGGGTTATTAAAAGATAATTGAGAATCTTTATTTGAATCTTGATATAATTGAATCATTCTATCAATTTGATCGTCCAATACATCGGCGCTCTCTAATAATTTCATTTGCATGGTTCTGAATTTATATTTTTCAATATCGAAATTAGTCGATAGTTTAAATTGTTTCTCCTGAGTTAATTCATTTTGTATAGGTTCAATATCTTGATTCAAAGTTTCTAATAAGCTGTGCGAAGGTTTAGAAATATGATTTTGTTTAATTGGAGATGTAAATGTATTATTTGCAGTTTCAAATTCACTTGGAATAGGTGAAGAACTTTGAACAAGTATTGAAGAATCGTCACCAACTTTACGCTTTTTAATCTGTGGAGTAGTAGTGGAAGATTTCAATTCACGGGATTTCTTCAAATTATTAGCACTTGGTTTATTTGTAGATAATTTGTTTTGTAGAAATTGTTGGAATGTATTTAAACTTTGTAAATTTAATTCCAATTCTTGTTCAACACCGGTGATATTAAAGGACTCCCATTCGATGAATAATTCATCTAATGAGATGTTGAATATTTCCACCAAAGACTGTAATTTCAGATATTCATCATCCAGTAATTTCACAGAAGGGCCAAATTCTTTTGAAACTTGTTGTTTAAAGGAATCTGTTACACTCGTCATGATGAAAGTTTGGTTGTAAAAAAAAAAAAAAAAAAAAAAAAAAAAAAGATTTTAAATAAAAATGTGAAACGCGTAAACAATTTCAAATTAAAAGTTATACACATAGAATTGCAAGACCTTGTTACTCTTTTCTTGAAATTAGTGATAATCATAAACGAGTAGATTTTGTGATCTTTCAATATCTAAAAATTCAATTCTGAAACAAAAATGAAGAGACTAGTTACATGTATTGAACAAAATTGACAAAAAAATGAAACTCATGTCAAGGGTTAGCATAGTTATATCGTCTAACCGTAGAACTCTGGTTTGATAGTGAAAATATCGAATTGAAAGTTAACATTCGTCTCATTACCTAAATTCAAATATGATTGTGTAAATTAGTTAACGTTTGAAGGCGGTCAACGAGATCGTAACGTAGACAACAAGTGTTAATTTTAAAAATGGATGACCTGGAAATCAAGTGTATAGATATTCCTGTAGTGAATTAAGTAAGTAACACTGATACAATTTGTAAGAATAACATAAAAATGTTAGTCAAGTAATTAGTAATCTGTATTACTTTAAAAAAAGGAATATAAATAGAGGTGGATTTTCCCTTCAAACTTTTCTTTATCAGATTTGCTCTCTAATTTGCTGCTTTCTTTAAATTCATTTATATTACATTCATATTCATGTTTTAATCCTCTACCACACCAATCATTCATTATTAATCATTCATCTACTACATAGATTCATTCTTTGCGTGGTTTTATATCTCACATCCTCTACTTGTTTGGGTTACTGGGTTTCTTTCAACTAGCTTGTCATTTTTATGTCTGCTTGCTTTATCCGGCGCGTAACTTAAACAAGTTGTTCTCACCACTGTGGGGTCTGGAAAATTACTCGTCTGGCTACCTCTGGTGCTATAACGGGCGGGCTTTTTTTTTTAGAGTTAGCGTGCGATACGTCGCTAGGAAAGTTTTACTTTTTTTTGGATTCCTCTTCTTGAGTCATGGGTATCGAACAATATAAATGACAAGTTATCAAGGTACGTTCAACTATATACTTTTCAGTGGGTTTTTTCTTTTTCCTTCTTTTTTGTATATTATTACAAACTATGAGAATGAGAAATGAGTCTATAATACAGTGATTTACTCAGATTCGGCTGCTGGTTTGGTTGTTTCAGGTTTGGTTGACTCAGATTCAGCTGCTGGTTTGGTTGTTTCGGGTTTGGTTTCTTCAGGTTTGGTTTCTTCAGGTTTGGTTTCTTTGGCTTCTTTGGCTTCTTTTGTTTCATCAACTTTCTCAAGTTTTTCATCATCTTTATTATTATTATGAGTGTTTCTATTATTTTTCCCCTTTTTAAACCTTTTACCACCTTTATGACTATCATTAAAACTATTTCTTCTTTTTGTTACTTCGTTTTGACCAAATCTTTTACCACTTTCTCTCATTTCTTGAAATGTTAACCATGACATTTTTTTCAACAAATCTTTTTCATTAAAATTTGAAGCTTCATTCTTTGACAAGATCCCCTTTTCAAAAGACAATTCATTCTCATTTAATAACCATTCGACGTCTTTCAAGTTTTTAAATTCGACATCAACAACACCGAAAAATTCTTTTTTAACCTTTGATTTAACTCTACGTATAGAATTAATAACTTTATCGTTTGGTAACAATGGTACGATTTTCTCATGAAACCAAGTTTCTATTTCATCTTGAGTTAAAGATTTTGGAAATCCTTCGATATGAATTGTACGTTTTTTACGTTCATTTCTATCTGAATCACTAATTTTGACTGGCTCAATTCTAGTGATCATGTCGTTATTTGCACTTAATTTTAATTTATCTGATTTCTTCAATGCGTCAACCACTTTTTCTTCTGGTCTATATTGTTTCATTCTACCAAAGGTCAAAATTGTTTTCAATTCAACCCATCCATCATTGGATTGATAATTGGTTAACATAAACTTATCAGTTTGTAAATTTGAATCGGAAAAATAGAATTCAACTTGTTTTCTAACTTTATCTTCAAAATCCTCACCTTGATAAATGAAATCTGACATGATGAACTTTCTTAACTATGAACGTTGTTTATTTGAAAGAGAAACTGTATGAAAAAAAAAAAAAAAAAAAAAAATTTTGGTGTAATCAGAAAAATAAAATCGAGTCGTGTATCCTTTTTCAATCAGAGATGTGTCGTATTTATTATATACAGATCAATGACGGAAAAACTTTGAAAATAAGTGACATACGAAATTACAGAGGTTGAACATTTTTCGGTTTTATGTTAAGATTTATTAGAAAGATGTCAGTTGAAAGATCGAATGAATTAATACATAATTATGATTACATATTATCCACAGTTTCTAAATTGAATCCACAATGTCAATTGGTTGCCGTATCTAAATATAAACCAAGTTCGGATATTTTAGCATTATATAATCATGGAGTTAGACATTTTGGTGAAAATTATACTCAAGAATTAATTACAAAGGCACAAGAATTACCTAAAGATATATGTTGGCATTTCATCGGAAATTTACAAAGTGGGAAGGCTAAAGATTTATGTAAAAATATTCCAAATTTATATGCAATTGAAACTATTGATTCATTAAAGAAATGTAAACAAGTTAATACTCAAAGAAACAAACATCAAGGTGAAGATATAAATGTGTATTTACAAATAAACACTTCTGAAGAAGAACAAAAATCTGGATATTTAACTATTGAAGATATAGAACAGACGATTGAATTCATCAAGAGTGATGAATGTAATAAATTAAAATTAAAAGGTTTAATGACAATTGGTTCATTTACCGAAAGTACAAATTCAAACGGCGAAAATAAAGATTTTACAAAATTATTAAATTTGAAAAAGCAATTGGATGAAAAATATAGTTTAAATTTAGATTTAAGTATGGGTATGAGTAATGATTTTGAACAAGCTATTAAACAAGGTTCAACTTCAGTTAGAGTTGGATCTTCAATATTTGGACCAAGACTTACAAAAGAAGAAATGAAAAATTGAATATTAAAAAAGTAAATATATATATATATATATTATTTTTTAAATAATTTCTTCAATCCTTTACTTTTCTTTGATTCATTTGCATTGTTTGAACTTTTCTTTGATTCACTGGTGGTTGATTTTTGAGAATCTTTATGAATCATATTTACTGATTCTTTTGTTAATCCTGATGAAGAACTAGTACTATAACCATTTGTAGATGAATCGACAAATTTATCAATTGATTCCGCAGCATCTACAGTTTCACTAATGACGGGTTCCTCTTCTTGTTCTTCTTGTTTGTTGTCCAATTCACTTATATGTGGATGATTATCAATTGTTGCCAATTTAGGTTGTGCATTTTCATCTTCTTTTGAAACGATTATTATATCTTGTTCATCTTTGATTTTTTCCAACCCCTTTCTTTGTCTTTCAAATTCTTCCTCTTCTTTCTTTTCAACATTGAAATTCAAACAATCTTCAACTGTAAAATTATCCCATCTTTTATCTTTATGAATTGTAAATTTAGTTTCAACTTTGTCGGTATAATAATCATGTCTTAATTTAATATCATTATCGATAAAATCATTTTCCCATTCAACTTGAGATTTAAATAAATTACCAAATTTATAAAATATATAATTCAATATTATAAAGATATGTTCCGATAAAAAGATCAATCCAATTAGATAAACACTCAGTGATACATGAACACTGGCTTTATCAAATGCAAATTGTCCCATTGTCTTGGGTGGCATGGTTCCATGACGATAAAATGCAGTAATTATTGGTGAAATAATTGTGCCTAACCATGTGAGAATATATAATGCCCAATTCCATGGATATATGGAATCGACTCTTTTTGGAATTGGTGGTTTGAAATACTTACCATTTAATAATTTAAATGTATCTAATTTAAAAATTAATAAATTAAATATAATACATACAATTGGAGCCAATGGCCAAACGGGTCCAAAGATAATTAAATATCCATATTGTAAAATTACACTTCTGAAATCATCATCGACATTATATTCGGGTAAATCAATTGATAATCTCACATTATGTAACCAAATTGATTCATTTGCATCATCATTCTTTGTATTTAATTGTGGCCTTTTCAATATCATCGTGTTAACTAATTTGATACATTTTGAAATAACAATTGGTAAGATATATTTTAAAATTAATTGTATAATTTGATTTGTAACAATGAAATAAAAAAATTGTGAATCTAATCTTTTTTGATTCATTTCAAATTCCTTTTGAGATTTTAATTTAATTAAATATTTGTAGTAAAACTTGTTTTCTCCAACATAAATACTAATATTTTCTTTAATGTCACCTAAATGTGGTTTAATTAAATGTGCAAATGGTAAATAAACAAATGAAGTTATAATCAATGGCATATAACTTGTTAAAAAATTTAAGACAAATTTTTTAATTAAAATTGAATTATTTTTACTATATTGATTTGGATGATTTTCAAATTTAATCATAAATTCACAAACTAAATTATAAATTATTGTGAAAATTGGTACAAATCCACTTATTAAAATAGTTGGTAATAAAGTTAATAACGATTTTCCAGGTCCATTGTAAATTTCAGTTAAAAAAATTTCAATTATAAAACATCCCAATTGATAAGATACTAAAATTGCGGTGAAAATTAAACCAATTGGTATAAATAATAATTGTTTTATAAATCTAATACCTTCGTTGTTATTATTATGAAAATAAGAAGATTTCTTTTCGTATTTTTCATTAACTTGATTCAATTCTTCATTATAATGATCGATTAAATGACAATTTTGAACACCCCATAAATTAATTAAATATTGTTGTCTTCTTCTCCAGAATCCTAGAAACAATGTACTCCAAATTAAATTAATAAACGTATAACTTAACGAATAAATATGTCCCTGTTTTTTAAAATATGTATATACTCCAAAGATAGAAATTGCAAATAACCAATAAATATAATTTTTTAAAAATTCAAAGTATAGACTAATTTGTATACCGTATTCTCTTTTCATTTGATTTGTTGACAATGAAGGTTGAGTTAAGTTTGTTTTCAAGTCTTCAATTAATGTAGTATCGTCA
The DNA here is from genome assembly GCA_030565325.1 of Insectozyma coleopterorum. Lineage (NCBI taxonomy): Eukaryota > Fungi > Ascomycota > Pichiomycetes > Serinales > Debaryomycetaceae > Insectozyma > Insectozyma coleopterorum. The sequence continues at coordinate 24,892 of JAJMBM010000141.1, forward strand.
AATGAGTCGGTAATAGGCACGATGGATTTTATGAAATGCCACTTACCAATACCTGGAGTTAAACCTAAACCTTCAATATGATCTTTTTGATCATTACCATTTGAAATTAAATATTCATAAATGATTCTTAATTTTGAACTAAAAGTATTGTTTTTACAAGTGACCCCAAACTCGTAATTCTTAATTAAATCCTTTTCAATTAATTCTATTAATTTATAGGATTGTAATTTAATAAAAATTAATAAAGTGGTGATATCCCCAGGCCTAATTTGTGCTGAAAATCCTTTTTCGTATAACAATTCAACCAATTTTTCCAATTGAGCTTTCGAAATGGAGGTTGGTTGATTTGATTTCTCATCAATTTGAAAATCAATTGATATATAATAATCAGGTTGCAATTCTTGTAAGGGTAAGGCCATAATATATTTGATTGTTGAACCAAAGAAGAAGAATTGTTGTAAAAAAAAAAAATCAGTAATAAATTTTGTAGCAATACAAGAATTTTTATTTTATATTTATTTATTTTTCGTCCATTTGTATGAAACATGCAAGAATTTTATGCCCATTTCTCGTGCGAGCTGGAAGCACAAATTTGGAGCTAAATTACGCGTCAGCTTACGGCGGGCTACATTGACTCCAGGCGGAGCTCGTATAGAATAGGACGACATGATCAATATAAATCGACTACTCAACGTAGAGGGGGGGGTAAAGGGGTGGCGGGGTTTCTCAGCCTTGCTAACATTAACTAATTATTAATATGAAACAATAAAGTAGAAGAAAATAAAATAACTAAAAAGTGGCGTTATCGACTAACCAACCCTGTGAATTTTGATAATTTACTTGTTTGGGAAAACTTTCTTTTGAACATGTTACAACTATTAATTGATTTAGTACAAGTTTATTTATATCCAATTTTTTTTTTTTTGGATGTAGATGGTTATTAACTATTACTTAATTCACTTTGATAAACGATTTGGTAGCACTCATCCTTTCGAATGGTGGATGCACGAAGAGTTAACTAATTAGTGTGGAGAACCATTGATATATGAGGTAAACTCTCGAAACTGTACCATATTTGTATATGAGGTTTAATTAGTAAAGCGTACTCTTATGTTACTTTGTGCTTAGTAGTAATTAAATATTATATGGAAATATATAAAGTTAAATAAAAGATTGTATATTTCTAGAGTAAATTATATAATATGTATATAAATCCATAACCGACACCAAAGTCGTGTAATATGAACAAACGTTGTAGGACAACATATATTATCTGATCACGTGCTTGTTCTAAATATTGTATCTATTTTACTTCTCTCTACCATGTTTGCTATACAAACTAATATAAGCATTTTACACAATACTTGAATCTTCTTTTATAATATATCAACAGAAATAAAGAATTGAAAGTTTGTATAATTATTGGTTGTTACTTGTTGTGTAAATGGGACTCATAAGGAAATGTCGTATCCGCACTTTAACATAACCAATAAAAATTATTTTTGTTATCGGGACTTTAAAAGGGGGTGCAAATGTCGTTTCCATATTTTACTATTAAAACAGTTGAAATTCCTCCCACTGGAAAAAACAAATAATCTTTTTTTGATCACTTCTTTTTCTTTCTGTTTGTTATCAACAATAACAAATAACAATAACAAATTCATGTTATTAAAATAGTTCAGAGTATGTATCTATAAATGTTCAGATAATATTTCCAATCATCCATCTTTCCCATTAATCATTTTCATTTTCAACTTTTTTTTTTTTTTTATTATATATATAGTCAACATAGCAAAAACTACTCCACCCTCCCCCCCCCTTTTTTTCATACATTTCAATATAAAATTATACAAATTCTCAAATAATATACAAATATCGAGTTCAAGTCTATAAATAGTTTTCAAATTATAATTCCATATAAGTTCTCCTATAATTTCCCAAATATGTTCCGAATAAACTCCCAAGAAATCATTATATTTTTCATTAAAACTCCCAAATTTCAAATAATATTCAATTTCTAATACTTCATTGAATTAATAAATTATCAGCTGACTTAGCTTTAACTAAGTACTTCAAAGTAAACAACATCAATAACGAACACTAAAAGCAAAATTTATTCCTATCCTATTTTTGCAGCACAGGTTCAATTTATTATAAAGAAAATTAAAAATCCGTCATATTTTACCATGTTTCAGTATTTTATTTTCCATTTGATTATGTCTTTTATTTTATCAAGGAAATTTGTTTTATCACACTTTTTTTTTAATGGTAAGTTTTTTTTCCAAGTTTTTTGTCTATATTCATTATATGTTGATCAAGTTATTCTTTTATGCTACTAATCTTTTTTTTTTTTTATAGTTGATTGAAGCTGGATTTGCAATAGAATTAAAGAAGAAGACTTTTTAATGTTTTTATAGTGGTTAAGCCAAAGTTAACTAATTGTTCTCTTTTTGGTGATTGGACTTTATTATCTACTAACGCATTTAACTCTGAACTAAGTTTTTAACGTGATTTGTTATTCAAATGTTTATAGATTAATAATATATAAATTATTTTTATTTATTCTACATAATAATTGATCAATTTAACGGTTTGTTGAGGATTTGCATCATCATAAGCTAATTCAATAACAATAGTTGAATCATCTTCGTCATTGAAATTGATATAGTAATCTAAATAATTAACTACTCTATCATTTCTTTTAACTATTCTATTTTTATCAACTTCATATTCCAAATTAAATTTATTTGAAAATTCAGGTAATCCTTCATGTAAATACCAACTTGTTGAAAATAACACACTTGTTGAACGAGTTTTTAATTCATTTAAAAATTGTTCAGATGATTTATTATTTTCTGACATGGATTTCCCAACTGGGATAGGAGGTGCACCGGATGGAATTGGAGGTGGAGGTGGAGGACCTCTTGGTTCTTGTTGTTGTTGTTGTTGTTGTTGATGGTGGTGGTGGTGATGATGTGATAATGGTTCAATTGCTGTTTTTTCTTGGTCATTTTCAATTTCATCTGGTATTGGTGGAGGTGGACCTCTTGGATGATGATGATGATGGTGGTGATGATGACGTGTATCATCAACGAATTCAAAAGTTTCTGTTTCATTCTCTTCATCGGCGTCATTTTCGTCATAATTTGAAAGTGGTCTTGGAATGGCTACTGGTGGAGGTGGGACCTGAGGTGCGCTGGGTGATGTTGGTGGGAAAGGAACTTGTTGAGGAGCCGGTGGTGATGTTGGTACTGGTGGAATTTGTGGAGGTGGTGGTGCCTTATTAGACGTTGTTGGTGGTGAAGTGGGTACTGGTGGAATTTGTGGGGGTGGTGGTGCCTTATGAGATGTTGTTGGTGGTGAAGTAGGAACCGGTGGGACTTGTGGTGGTGGTGGTGGTGGTGGTGGTGGTGGGGCCTCTTTAGTTTTAATACTAGGATGATCGAATTCAGTAGGTGGTGGGGGAGGTGGTTGTCTTACTTTTTGTTGATCATGATGGTGATGGTGTTGTTCTGATTGTTTCTGTTGATGTTTATCTAAATCACTTTGAGTTATAACTTCTGGACCAGATTCTAAATCTGAAGGTTCATCATCTTCAGCCATTGAAGAACTTTCTCGATTTGTTGGAACTTGAGTCGATTGTTTAGATAAAATTGGTGATGTTTTTGATTCTGAAGATAATTTTCTTGGTTTGGTAGTAGTAGTTGGTATTTGACTTGGTAAACCCATCATACCAAACATATTTCTTCCGCCGGAGATTTTAGCCATTCTTTCAACCAATTTTCTTCTCTTCAATTCTTCATCATCTTCATCTTCCTCTTCTTCATCATTTTCTTCTTCTTCTTCTTTATCATCTTCAACATTTGGATCTTTTTCAGTTTCTTCGACATTTGAATCATCATCATCATCTTCTTCTTCTTCTTCTTCTTCTTCTTCATGTTGCATAGGTTCATGAGATTTCCTTTTTTCAATTTGTTGAGAATCATGATCTTGTGGTTCAATTACTTCGGTTGATTTTATACTTGATAATTCATTTTCACCACTCTTTTGATTTTTCAAACGTTCCTTTTCTTCAGCGTGTTTTTTCCTTCTTTCTTCCTTTCTTCTCAATGCCGCGGCTTCTCTTTCAGCTTCTTCTTGTTGTTGTTTTTGAATCAATGCAATTCTTTCCTTAAGTGAAAGTTTTGGTTGATCGTCGATTTCCTCATGTTTGATATCTTCTTTTTCAATTGGAACTTCATTTTTACTTACATCATGAATTGGATGTGGGATTGAATATGGATCATCTCTTGGTTTAACTGGGGGGATGTAATTTGAAGTACTTGCACCTACAAATTGTTTCTTTACCGCGTATGGATCTTTTTCCTTATGATACAGTTGTGGCATTGGAACTGGACCTTTAGGAATTGAATGATCTTTTTGTTTAAATGATTCCGAAGTATGAACTTTTGCAATTGGTTTAATTTCTTCAACAACGTGTAATGATGATGATGATTCTTCAACCTCTTTTTTTCCCTTTTCATCCTCCTTTTCTTGTTTCGGTTTCTCGATTGGTTGGGTTTGAGCTCTTCTAATTGGTCTATTTGTGTTGGGAACATTGGGGGGTTTGATAATCTCGACAAAGTTCTTGGGGAACATACCTGATTTTCCGTCATATTCTCCGGAATACCATTCTTCATTCTCGATTTGAGTAACGGTGATCAATTGGGCAGTTTGGAATGACAAATCATCTTGATAATCTGAATTGTAATCAAATATAGCTTTGACTTTGAATGGAGGATTGGGTTCTGACATTAATAAAATTTCAAAATTTAGGTATTTAGAAATTAAGTAATTTGATAATTTCGTTGAGATTCCAACTTGTTATCCGCACTAATAAAATAATAACTAACAAAAAAACAAGATAATTGTCACTGACCCCAATATATATAACAATCTAAAACCATTGTTTTCAATTGGGCCAAACGACGCAATTCACAACATTTATATTGAAATTGTCGATAGAGTGTATTAATTAAGTATTTCTTCTATGGGGGGGGGGGGGGGGGGGG
>JAJMBM010000142.1:0-29953 GCA_030565325.1 Insectozyma coleopterorum
TAATCAAAACATCAATACATATCAAAATGTTAATAGTACGTACAGAAAGATCTGGAATCCAGAGATATTTGTACAGACCGTCGCTTCTTTGTTGATTTGAAATAACTTAGAAAAAATCAAAATTGCGGAAAAACAAAAAATGTTTTTTGGGTATTACACGTTTTTTTACAAATGTTTTCGCTATGTACGAACTTATGCCTGAATAATTATTTTCTTTCTTTTTCTTTGTTTCGTCATGTTGACTTTGGTCATTATGTAAGAAATATTCTCGTTTAAATCAGTCATTTATACCCTTTTCTATACCAAAAATAGCCTGAATCGGCTAAATATTGATATTATGTATCTATGCAAAACGAGAGATCTAGGTATTGATGAACATTGATCTAATAATTTCTATTTATTATATATTGTAGATCCATACTGTCATTGCCCAAACATTTATTTGTTAAGGGGGGTATTTCTTATCGTCTTGGCTATAAGGACAATCATCCCTATTAACTAATTAGGGGGAGACCCACATCTGTAATGACAAACTTAAAATACTGTGGAACCCCTGTTTATTAACACCATTGTAACTCAAATACAATATTAATATTCTTAATAACAACGGCGTTTTCCATAGTTAATTTTCTTTGATCGTTTATTTTATGTTTTTTTCTCCTGCTACTAAAGTAAGAGAGATGGGCGTTTTTTATGCTGTGGATTCAAATGCATGAATGCAAAAAGAATAAGCACTAATTTTTAAAAAAAGCTGAGTTGTTTCACAAATATGAATATCATTTTGTAACAGTCATAACGCATTTTCATATTACTATATATTCTTTCTTGGTTCCTACTTTTAGTTGTGTTTTTTTTTTTTTTTTTTTTTTTTTTTTTTTTTTTTTTTTTTTTTTTTTTTGTAAACCCAAAGTTTCATTCGATTCATCTCAATATGTCTGGTTCTAGTAGTTTCAAGAAAGTATTCAATGATACTCATACTAAAAGTGAAGCCATTAAGACTTCAGATGCTTCAGATCAAATATCGACATATTCATCAGAAGAACAAGGTGGAATAATAAATCTAGACAAGAATGTTAAAGACATTGGTATTGTTTCAGCAAGTTTTTTAATGTTGAATAGAATGTTGGGAGCTGGTGTTTTTTCAACAGGTTCAACAATCTTTTTATTATCTGGTTCTGTTGGAACTTCATTAATGATGTGGTTCGGAGGTACCGTTATTGCATTCAGTGGATTATTAGTTTATATGGAATTAGGATCAGCATTACCAAAGAATGGTGGTGAAAAAAATTACTTGGAGTATATGTTTAAAAAGCCGAAATTTTTCATCACAGCAATGTATGCATCCTATGTATTCTTTTTAGGTTGGGCGTCAGGTAATTCAATTGTTGTTGGAGAATATATTTTAAATGCAGCTGGAAAAGAAGTTACCCAATGGAATTCAAGAGGTATTGGTTTAGCAGTCATTACATTTGCGTTCTTGGTCAATGCTATTCATGTAAAGACAGGTTTATTCATAGCTAATGTTCTTGGTTTTTTCAAAGTTGTCATTGTTTTATTCATTACAGTTACTGGTTGGGTTGCATTAGGTGGTGGTATAAAGACAAACAATTTTAAACCAACAGGTAATTTTTCCCATGCATTTGACGGTGAAAGCCCGACTGGGTTTGGTATAGTGAATGCATTATATAATGTTATATGGTCATACGTTGGTTATTCAAATGCAAACTATGCGTTGGGTGAAATCAAAGATCCAACAAGAGTTTTAAGATGGGCAGCCCCAATTGCCTTCATTTCATTGGGGGTAATTTATATGTTTGTTAACATTGCTTATTTTGCCGTTGTTCCTAAAGATGAAATTGGAAATTCTGGTAGAATTTTAGCAGCTTCGTTTTTCAAACATGCATTTGGTGATCAAGCTGAAAAAGCAGCCTCTGTTTTCGTTGCATTATCGGCATGGGGTAACGTCATGTCAGTTATATTTTCACAAGGTAGAATTATTCAACTGTTGGGTAGAGAAGGTTCATTACCATTTTCAAAATTCTTTGCATCTTCAAGACCGTTTGGAACACCATTTGTAGGATTAATGCAACACTGGATAATTTGTATCATCACAATCATTGCTCCACCACCAGGTGATGCATATAATTTCATTTTGAATTTAATTTCATACCCATTAAATGTTGTCAATACCACCATTTCAGTTGGTTTAATTTATATATATTATAAGAGAAGTAAAGGTCAAATGCAATGGAATCCCCCATTAAAAGCGTCACTACCAGTTACAATTTTCTTCTTTTTATCATCATTATATTTAATTGTTGCTCCTTATATCCCACCATCACCAGGTCAAGAAGTTTATAAATCAATGCCTTATTATATCCATGCAGTTGTTACTTGGGCCGTTTTTGGCGTGGGTTTACTTTATTGGTTAGGTTGGGTCGTCATCTTACCTTACTTTGGTGGTTATAGATTGATTACAAAAGAAGTTTTGGGATCCGATGGATTCTGGAGAAACCAATTTCATAAAGTATCAAAAGATAGTATAGATGCGGATGCAGAATTGGAACAAGAAATTTCATAAGATTTGCATATTTTTAATAGGTCATTTTTTTTCCTTTCAGTTCTTTAATGTTTTATAGATTATTTATTATATTATTTACTTTTTTTAATTTACGATAGAAATATTCAATATTCAAAATGAGTTTTTAAAAATTTAAGCGCATTTGGAAGATTTTCAACAAATTATTTATTTAGTTTTGTTAATCCTTTACCCATATTATTCCTATTTACAGTGTATCTTTTTTGTATCTATGACTCCTTTTTTTTCATGCCATAAAACATTATATCTTATGTCTATGACCCTTTGGTTCGTATAAAGGTGACCATATACCTCTTACTGAATCATTATCACTCATGACTTTATGATTAAATTTAAATCTTTCATTACCTGATCTTTGTATGTGTTCATCTAATTGTTTTAAAATCTCCACATCTGATAGATTCTTAATTTCAACCTTGTTTTGTGTATCATTGTTATAATTACATATTAATAAAGGATGTCCTCTTTGTTGTTTAATTTCAAATATAGTTTGCAAATTATTTAAAGCAAATTGATTTAATTTACCGTTAGTTAATAAATCTCTCAAACCCTGAGAGGAACCACCCCAATTACAATATTGCAATGTTACTTTATAACATGGTTGGACATATGACCCAAGACCATTTCTAGCCATGGATACCCTTGGTATAGCTTTAACCATATTGTCAAATAATGTTTGAAATTTTTTGACTATTTTTTTTTTTTTTTTTTTTTTGGAAGAATTTTATTATCTCTACACGCAAATCATGGTAGCGCATAATATAGGCAATTTCTTTGTGAAACAAAAAAATTATTTAGAGATGAGAAAATTCAAAGATTAGATTGAGGTCAAGTAATAAAAGATAGTAATGGGCAAAGCACCAAAGAAAAGGTTTTCAACCGCTGCCAATTCAAATAAGACAGTTGCGGCGGATAAACATATGAATTCAGTTTTTAAATTCAATACTAATTTAGGTCAACACATTTTGAAAAATCCATTAGTTGCACAAGGTATTGTAGATAAAGCTCAAATTAAGCCTAGTGATACAGTATTAGAAGTCGGTCCAGGTACTGGTAATTTAACAGTACGTATTTTGGAAAAGGCCAAAAAAGTTATTGCTTCAGAAATGGATCCTAGAATGGCAGCTGAATTGACTAAAAGAGTTCATGGAACACCACAAGAAAAGAAATTGGAAATTATATTGGGAGATTTTATAAAAGCAGATTTACCATATTTTGACATATGTATCTCGAATACTCCGTATCAAATATCATCACCATTGGTGTTTAAATTATTAAATCAACCGAACCCACCAAGAGTTTCGATATTAATGTTTCAAAGAGAGTTTGCAATGAGATTAGTAGCGAGACCAGGAGACGAATTATATTGTAGATTATCGGCAAATGTTCAAATGTGGGCCAACGTGACTCATATTATGAAAGTTGGTAGAAATAATTTTAGACCACCGCCACAAGTTGAATCCAGTGTTGTTAGAATAGAAATCAAACAACCAAGACCAAATATAGACTTCAATGAATGGGATGGGTTATTAAGAATATGTTTTGTTAGAAAAAATAAAACAATTGCCGCTGGGTTCAAAAGTTCAAACGTTATAGATATATTGGAAAAAAATTATAAAACTTGGTTAGCTACAACTGACCAAGATGTAATGATTGATGATAAGGCAAATTTGAAAGATTTAATAAAAGAAAAAATAACTACAGTTTTAACTGAAACTGGATTTTCAGATAAAAGATCGGGTAAAATGGATCAAACTGATTTTTTAAAATTATTATACGCTTTTCATCAAGTGGGGATCCACTTTGCTTAAATATATATATTAGTCTATCTTCTTTTTGTAGTTTTTGTTAAATCTTTTTCTATAATTTCTCCAACGCCTCCCAATTCATCTAAATCTTCTTCAGCTGCCGCTACAGCTTCTCTTCTTTCCCAGAATCTAGTTTCACATAGATCAAAGGAAGCCTTTTTCAAGTATTTTCCTCTCAATTCGTTTTTACCAGTCATTACCCATTTCAAGAAGTCAGCACCTGTACGCAAATAAAATTGACGCAAGTTTTCAAATGGTTTAGGTATAGGTAACCATGGAGTTAAATCTGGATATTGTGATTCAAGAGAATTTTCATCATCATCATCATCATCATCATCATCATTTTCAATTTCCACTTCATCTTCACCATCATCTTCTTCATTTTCCTCATCTTCCTCCCCATCTTCATCCTCATCTTCATCCTCATCCTCATCTTCTTCATCATCTGAATTTACAACATCTTTTTCTAATTCTGTTAAATCTTCCCAAAATACTTTTGTACCATCCAATCTACCCAAATCAATAGCATAGAATGAATCGAGATTATATTCTTGTTCTCCCTTTTCAAAAATACCACCAAATATATATAAAACATCATCAACAACACAAGTAGTGGCGTTAAATCTAGGATGTGGTAATTGGTTCATAATCGGATACTCTTTAATTTCTTTATCTGCTACATCTTCATCTTCTAATTGTTTCAATTTCTCAATTTCTTCCTTTTCCTCATCGTCTTCATCATCATTCAAATTTGCTTTTGCCAATATTTGATTCAAAATCTCTTCTAAATCTTCATCTCTTGTTTTTTCTTTTATGACTTCTTTCTTTTTATTTCTTTGTGGTTTCAAAGTTAAATTATACCAACGATTATTATCAATATGATACGCATACAAGTTATTATAAAATTCCGATTCTAGATTTTCTTCACTTTCGTCAAAATCATAAACTCCACCAAATAATATACCTCTATTTTTATGATATACCAATGAGCAACCGACCCTTGGTGATGGTAATTGACCTTGCTTTTTCCTTCTTTCAAACCTTATCCCCTTTGCGTCACTTTTCATTTTGATCAACCAACAATCATTTAAAACTTTACCCTTTTGTAAATTCTTTTTCGTTTTAACTTTGGTATAACCACCATATAATACAGCACCATCAGCACAAGGTATTAAAGAATGACCCGATCTCGCATCAGGTATTGGATGATTGGGTGGAAATTCAACTTGATACCATTTGAAATCAGTTATATCAAAGAGCCACATATCATTAAGATAAGAAGTTGAATTTCCCAAATCTCTAAATCCACCGTGTAATATTATGTAATTCTTCCAAACTGCCATTCTATGACCCGATCTAGCAGATGGACCCTTTTTCAAATCCACCTTTTGCCATTCTTTCGTATCAACATCTAAAACCCAGGTATCTCCATAATGATAAAATGTTGATTGTTTAGGCGAGGAGAATTCACCACCAAATAATAAGACGATACCCGACGGATGGGAACACATAGCATGCGAGGATCTAGGCAAGGGAGAATTTTTACAAGTGATCTTTCTCCAAGTATCATTATCAATTGAATATGTGAATAAATCATTATGGAAATGTGAAGTTTTTCCATCTAATGATTCACCACCAAATAAAATCAACTCACGTTTATTATGTGATGGATTGCTTACAATAGATGGATTCAATCTTTTTGGAACTTTATCAATTATTTCAATTTTAATTTCATTAAATTCTTGTTGTTCCTTAGCATATTGTGCTAAAATAGTATCAATATCTTCATCTTCTTCTTCTTCACCTAATTTTTTCGCCAATTTTTTATTCTTGGATTCCGCTTTTGATAAATTCTTCTTTTGTTTTTCAGCGGCTCTAGCCTTTTTACTCTCTTTTGATTTTTTATCTTTCTTAGCCATTGTAAATAAAATGGTTGTGAAAAGATTTTTCCAAAAAAAAAAAAAAAAAAAAGAGACAAAAGAAAAAAAATAAATAAACAGATTAGATTTATATCAAACATGAGTTCAGAAAGTGGCAAAGAAAACGAATTGTTCACAAAACAAAGGGATTTATTAATACAGGATATATCTAATAATCTAGATCAAGTATATTCGAATTTAGAAATATTGAATCGCTCATTAAATGAACTGATCCAAATAGGTAAAGAATTTGATGACGTGGGGAGATTATGGGCTACTTTTTATAATGGTATGAAAAAAGATAATAATAAACAAGACAATGAGAAAGATAACGATAAAGGTATCACTGATCAACATAGTTTAACTGAATAATTTATTAGTTAGTTTTTTTTGTTTTTTTCTTTTTAATTTTAATATATATATATATATTCTTTTTGTTTAACAAAAAAGAAAACTATATAAAAATTTTACAACTATAAAAATATTGAACAATTATATATAAAAAAAAATACAATTGTTTTAAACAATAATACTTTTCCTTTTTTTCTTTTATTAATGGTGAAGTTTTGTTTTGATGCGTTGTTGTTGTTGTTGTTAATAAATTCCTTAAAAACATTTGTGGTGAACAATTGATGGACCAGATTCGTCGTATTCTTGTTTTGAGATCCACATTTGTTGGAAAGTTGATAATGAAGCCAAGATAGAACCACCAATCCAGACTGAATATTTTCTTTCTGGTGGAGCAATAATTTTAACTTTCATTGAGGATGGAGCCAAAGCAGTAATTTCTTTTTGCATACGTTCAGCAATACCTGGGAACATAGTTGTACCACCTGACATAACAATGTTACCGTATAATTCTTTTCTAACATCTAAATCACATTTAATAATTGAGTTGAAAGTGGTTTGGTCAATACCAGCAGCTTCCAAACCCAAGTCTGATGGTCTGAATAAAGCTTCTGGAGCTCTGAATCTTTCATTACCAATAGTAATAACTTGACCATCTGGTAATTCATATGATTTTTCAATGGCTGATGATTGTGATGAAGTTTGCATTTCTTGTTCAAAATCTAATGCAACATAACATAATCTTTCTTTAATATCTCTAACAATTTCTCTTTCAGCAGTAGTTGAAAATGTGTAACCACGTTCTGATAAAATTTTCATCAAGTAATCAGTCAAATCTCTACCAGCTAAATCAATTCTTAAAATACCATGTGGTAAGGAGAAACCAGCATAAATTGGAACAACATGGGTAACACCATCACCTGAATCTAAAACAATACCAGTGGTTCTACCTGATGAATATAATGATAAAACAGCTTGAATAGAAACATAAAATGCTGGAACATTAAAAGTTTCAAACATAATTTGAGTCATCTTTTCTCTATTTGATTTTGGATTCATTGGAGCTTCAGTTAATAAAACTGGATGTTCTTCTGGAGCAACTCTCAATTCATTGTAAAAAGTATGATGCCAAATTTTTTCCATATCATCCCAATTTGAAACAATACCGTGTTCAATTGGATATCTTAAAGTTAAAATACCTCTTTTTGATTGAGCTTCATCACCAACATATGAATCTTTTTGACCCATACCGACCATAATACCTTGATGTCTTGGTCTACCAACAATTGATGGGAAAACAGCTCTTGGGGCATCATCACCGGCGAAACCGGCTTTACACATACCAGAACCATTATCAATAACTAAAGCAGCTACTTCTTCTATAATAATAATTTATGTTAGTATTTCCAACCTCACATATATATATCTATATCTGTATCCAGTGTTAAAATAGCAAGGAAATCAATTGATATTGCATTTTCCATTTTTGTAGTGTATGCGTGTTAAATTTAAAAATGGACGAAAAAAAAAAAAAAAAAAAAAAAAATCATAATGTTGGCCTTAACTCAAAGGGGGTGATAAAAAAACAGGTAAATAAATTGATAATGATTGATCTAATGAGACACTTTGATGATCCAAAAACTCAACCATGTTCAATTGATGTAATCGGTTTATACAATTGATATAGTTTGTAATTTCTTTGATTATCTAATCTTTTATTCGCGTCCACCCCAATCAACTGATGATTCAATCGAATGAAATTGATACAGTTAACATCATAAAAGTAATTCCAAATGTTGGTTGGATGGATAAGCCAATTGGAATTAAAATATTGAACGGAAAGTATACTATTATTGAAGGAATTGAAATATTTGATAAAATTAATCAAACAATCAAAATTAATCAATCGATGGTAATTGCCAATTAACAAGGGATACACAATGAATTAACCAGGTTAATAAAGTAAATTATAAATGTAATAAAAACATACCACCGTCCATTTTGTATTAATTAATAAATATATATAAATTTATTGTTTTAATTATTCAAACAAGTAGTTGAAAGAAAGAAAGAAAAGAGAAAAAAATTGAAAAAATCAAAAAAGTTCTCGTTCAAATTAATTAGTTGTTGTTCACCACCAATAAGAAAAAAAAAAAAAAAAATAAACTAAAAATAAAAATAAAAATAACTTGTATTTCGCTATTAATAGAAGAATGCGCGCACAATAACTAATCAATTTCACTTTATATTATTGAGGTTTAGATGTACTGTTCTTGGCTGTACGCACTACCTATATTGAGCCTATTACGGATGTAATTAATAAATTACACGATTACATTCATCATAAACTATCATATGAATATACAAACAACAACACGACGAGATGATAGATGGCCATATGTAAAAATTGTCTACACTTTTTTTTTTTTTTTTTTTTCTGAACAGTAAATTTTTAAATAGAAATTGAGCTTTCAACATCAAACATTTTACTTGAATTTTTTAAATATGGCTGCAAAGAATTATGACATGACATAGCAACCGATATTTTATTTCGCTACCTTTTAATAATGAAACTGTTCGGCATTTGAAAGAAAACGCGCTTATTTTCTAAATCATATACTGTTCAACTTATAACTCATTAACATCGTATTGCGAACCATTGTTGAAAAATTTCACTGATCACTATTTATTTCTCTATGAAAAAGGCTCAGTCGCAATTCGGATTTAAAAAATTTTATATGGGAAAAACTAATAGGAGGTATAAAATCAACATGCGCGATTGGAACATTGCTAGAATTTAAAACAAGAAACTAAGATCATAATGGACTTTACACGGAGTTGTATAACAACGGTCAAATCTTTTCAATTAATTTAGTTGCAAAAATTATTTCCAACCAAAAAATTCCTGTTTAAATTTGTTACCCTATTTAACGGTTTTTTTTTTTTTTTGCAACCTCAGTTTTATATGTTTCAATAAAATAGCCAAGTTCTAACTTGTGTACCAATAGTCAATATAAAGATTCGTTCATTAGTTTAAGCCAAATAGTCAGTTATCAGTTTCATACTCAGTTCAACTCTTAAACTGCACCAATTATTTGGCTAAAACCATGTACTGAAATCGCTTTCTTAGTGGTTTAATAAATAAAACTCAATATTTAGTAGCTAGATAGTAACGTTAATTCATAGGGGTAATTATCTCTTTTCATTTACTTTTTACTTGCAAACACAACTTCTCAGATAAAAATCGATATGTTTTTTTCCATCATTGAATAAAATAACTCTCACAGATAAATTATATTTTGTTGAAAATCCAAATCAAGCAAAAAAAAAAAAAACTTACTGAGGAAAAAAGTAATATTTGTACCTTTATCAATATAGGTTAATCACTATTTTTTACAATCAAACTATAATCAATCAATAGCTTTTATATCAAAGACAAGATATCATTAAATATCACTTATAACCAAACTATACCATTTAAATTTTCTGATCCTCTCATACATTATATATATTATACATCACAATGTCTTCATCTGTTCCATATGATCCATACATTCCAAATCAAACAACAGGAGAACAATCAAACTCAAGAACAGCAGCTATACAAGCGGTATGTATATAGCTACTTTTTCATATCTAGTATTATAATCAGTTACTAACTTTTTGTTTTTAGCAAATCGACGATACTGTTGGTATCATGAGAGATAACATTAATAAAGTGGCAGAAAGAGGTGAAAGATTAGATTCAATAGAAAACAAAACTGATAATTTAGCTATTAGTGCCCAAGGTTTTAGAAGAGGTGCTAATAGAGTTAGAAAAGATATGTGGTGGAAAGATTTTAAAATGAGAATGTGTCTTATCTTAGGTATTATAATTGTTATTATAGTTATTGTTGTTCCAATTGCTGTTCATTTCAGTTAGTTTTAGAAAATTCACTTTTGTCAAGTTTAATGTTTATTTTTTTTTACAATCAAATGAATTTGTAATTTCTTTATTATATAGTGGAATCTTACTAGATTTAATTATTTTTTATAGTCTAGAATAATATTTTGATGTTTTACTAGTTTGCAACATTTTTTCTTTCTAGTTTTATTTATATTCTTATTTATATATTTGAACGTATTTTAAGATAAGCAGTTCCAGTTCGTCCATTGTATAACATATTTGTATTTAATAAAAAAAACCCATATTAATTTAATAATATAAATTATATTTGGTGATATCCAAAGTTTTAAAGGCTTTGAAGTCATCTGATTCCTCTCTGTAGCTGGTAGACTGGTCGAGATGATCTAATATTAATTACTGACGTTTCTTCATTTGAATCATATTATGTTGCGTACAAAATTGGAAAAGTTAGGAGTTAATATTTGCAACTAGAGTTTTTAAAATTCAAAAGGTTATAAAATGTCTTAAAAAATCTCGTTTTACTTATTTTATTGAACAATTGACATTCTGTATCAAATGATTATAAATGTCCCATTATTGCAGCCATTACGAAAAATAGTTTCAGCCCATTTCAGAATATATTGACTCTGTTTCAAAAGTCTACTATAGATGCTTTTTTTTTCCCACGCAACGAAGTCAATTTTCATTTTCCAAACGAAAAAAAAAAAAAAACAAAACGATTTGAGAATTTTTTAACAACAAACTTTTTAATAAAACTTTCTTTTATATCAATATCAATCATGATTAAGACATTATTTAGACCAACAACTTTAAGATCAATTAAACCATCAATTAGATCATTTTCAATCATTCAACCAAAATTATATAGAATCAATAAAGATTCACATCAATATAAATATTTACACGAATTGAAACCAATTGAAACTAAATATACTGAAGAACACGAATATATCAAAGTTTACGAAGATTCCACTGCGTTATTAGGTATTACAAGATATGCCGCTCAAGCTTTAGGAGACGTTACTTTTGTTGAATTACCTGAAGTTGGTGATGAAGTTACAAAAGGTGATACTGTTGGATCTGTTGAATCTGTTAAGTCAGCAAGTGAAATTTATTCACCTGTTAGTGGTGAAGTTATTGGTATAAATGAAGCATTAGAGAGTAATCCAAGCATCTTAAACCATGATCCAGAAGTTGAAGGTTGGATTGCTCATATTAAATTAGATAATCCTAATGAAATCAAAGATTCTGAATCATTATTAAACGAAGAAGATTATGCAGATTTCTTGAAAAAGGATTAAAAAAAAATAGATGATTGATACTTTAATGTATATTTATATTTATGGAAGGATTTTTACAAAAGATCTATAAATCTAATTCTGAACTTTTACCTTTAATAACTCCTAATGGTGAACCGGAAACGTATTTTGGAATAAAACTATCTTCATGTAACATTTCAAAACTATCTGTTGCATCTCTACCACCAAAATTAAGAATTGATTCAGCACCACCTGGATGATGTTTTGAAAATTCAGATAAATCAACAACTACATTTTTAATGATACACCAACAATCACCTGGTTTATTATGTTTTGCAACTTCTTCAAGTGTGAATTCTTTGTTTGGAACTGCAAATGGTTTAGGCTTTACAGGAGCACTTCTTACTGGTTGTTGTTGTTGTTGTTGTTGTTGTTGTTGTTGTTGTTGAGGTTGAGGTTGAGGTTGTTGTTGTTGTTGTTGTTGAGGTTTAGCTTGTTGTTGAATTTGTGGTTGCACTTGATAATTATAATTATTATTATCATCATTTAAATCAATGATAATTCTTTTATTGGTTGGATCAATATGTAAATTGATCATATTTAATCTTGCGTTTGCAACTGGTTCTGGTTGAGCAACTTGAGCTACTGGTGCAGCTTCTACAACAGGAGCAGATGATGATGATGATGACGATGATGACGATGAATTATGACTAACGCTTGATGAGCATAACTTTTGTAATTCATAACTACAAGCTTGATCTGCGGCCAACCTACCATAAACAACACAGGCTAACAATGAAGAACCACCTAATCTATTATGACCATGAACACCACCGGCAACTTCCCCAGCGGCATATAAACCTTCAAATGGTTCATCATCATGATCAGTCAAAACTTGTGATTTATCATTAATTTTTACTCCCCCCATGGTGAAATGCAAAACTCTAGTAACATACGAAACATGATATTTAGCATCTGGTGCATATTCAAAAGGAGTAGCAGGGAAATATTTTTTACCATATGGATCTTTAATTTCACCACTAGCGGCTTTATTATAAGTATCCAATTGTTGTTTAAATTTTTCTTCAGTGGTACCCAATTCTTTAACTAATTCAGCACCAGTAATTGTTCTCATTAAATTTCTTTGAGTATAATGTTTGATATGAAATTCTAAATTCTGTTCAGATTTTTCACTTAAAACTAATCTAATTGGGCCATTACCTTGTTTTGTTTGTTTTTCCATTTCACCAGAAACCCAATCTCTTGTACCTAATTCATCGACAAATCTTTCACCTTTAGAATTAAACATTATACCTCCTTCACCTCTTAATGCTTCGGCACCCAAAAATAAAAACCTTGGTTTCTCTTTGCCTTCAATGACATCTTTATCATTAAAATTAATTAAACCAGTTGGATGGACTTGGACTTTATCCATATCAATACCAACACCTTTATTTTTCATAATGATTTTCTGTCCATCACCAGTTGCATGAGTTCCATTGGTTGAAGGTAAATCAATGATATCTGGTCTATATTTTCTAAGTAAACTATTTTTAGTAAAATCTGCCGCATAACCACCAGTTGCCATAATAACAGGACCATAAGCTTCATCTTTTGATTTATCTTCTAAATTTTTATATTTAACACCAATTACTTTAGTGTCGTTTTCAAGAATTAAATCAATAACTTGAGAATTTTTTAAAATTGCAACCCTTTCAGGTTCAGTTTCAGCCAATTGTTCTAATTTTTCCAATAACGCATAAGTTATAGCCATACCTGGAAATTTTGAATCGTGACCTCTATGAGTTCTTGGTTGTGAATGACCACCTAATCTACTAACAACAGACAAATCTAAACCAAACACTTCTTGTAACCAATGAACAGCGTCGGCAGAATTGTAAGTTAAAACTTTAATCAAATCAGGATTAGCACGATCTTTCGCAGTCGCCAAAGTGTCTTGATAAAATTGTTCGACAGAGTCTTTAATATTTAAATTAACTTGAGTTCTAGTTAAACTACCATTAATACCAGAAGTTGCCTTACCACTGTTACCACTCAAAAATCCCTGTTTATCGAACAAAACAATATTTGCACCTCTAATGTAAGCCTCATGAGCGGCTGATAAACCAGCCAAACCTCCACCTACTATAATTACAGGATTAATTGGAAATGACATTTTTGAATATATACTGTTTGAAAGAAAGAAAGAAAGTTAAAAAGATAGGAATGAATAGATGTGTTTGAATTGATTATAATAGTTCGTTATTATTTTAAATCGGTTTAATTGGCCAAAGAAGAAATGGAGTTTAATATATATTATAATGTGGGGGGGCTTAATCAAAAAAAAAAAAAAAAATGTTAAAAGATTGCGCTACTTTTAAACCGGTGGAAAATTTCGATTACATTTCTGTCGCATTTAAGCATTATTACTAAGTTGGGTATTGATACCCGGAAAATAAAACAGCCGCAGTGATAAAACTACCAATAATAATAATGATAATAATAATGTCGTAGTGACATTCTTATGTCAAAGTGGGGAGCCAAATTATAAGCTTATCACTAAAATAACAGACGGGCATTACTTATGTGTCATTCATGTAAGAAATAAATAATGCACAGAGCATACTGACTTATACATTATAATTAAACAATATTAATCAAAAACAAAAAAGAAGAATAAAAAAAAAAAAAACCACATAACACTTGAGGTAGTATTAGTACGTTGTGTATAAATATTAATGCGATATGTATTGAAATGCAAATGATATTTCGTTATGTTCAGCTTCATTCACGATCAAAGTGTCTTCATTATTACGTAATGCATTCCGAGTCAAATGATTCCAAGTCGTGGCATCTCCATATAACATTGCTGGCGCTTTAATAAATTGACCCTTTTCTTGAGAACACCGTTTACAATTATACGTATCATGTGTATCACAGTCTGTTTCTGGTTGATATTGAAATAATTGTTTTAGATTATCAGCGCTAAATAATCTTTCAACGTCTTCTTTTTCATCAACAACACAACTTGATAACGACATTTTCATGGATTGTCTTTGAAATATCTTCTCCTCAATTGTACCCGTTGATATAAATCTATAAATAAAACAATCTTTTTTTTGTCCATCTCTCCAAACTCTAGCTAATGCTTGTTGATCAGATGCCGGATTCCAATCAGGATCAATTAAAACTAATCTATTTGCACCAATTAAATTTATACCACATCCACCCGCTTTTGACGATAATAAAAAAATAAACTCAGATCCATTTGGATCATTAAATTTATCAACCAATTTTTGACGCTTATTAATATTCATGGTACCATCTAATCTTAAACACCCATACTTCCTACTTCGACACATTTTCTCAATCAAATCCAATGTTTGAGTATAATTGGAAATCAATACAATCTTGTCATTTGTATCACGATTGATTGTATACAAGAACCTTTCTAATATCATAAATTTCCCACTGAACCATGTTTGGATCTCTCTAATTCTACCCGAATTTTGTATGCAAGACTCGTAATCATCGGGGATATACTTTTCCGAGCCTTCTATGTCATGTGGTAAATTTAATAAATTGGGATGATTACATAATTTTTTAAGTAACCCAATGGCTTTCAAAGGTTGCGAGCCAATGCCTTTAAGTAATTTCTTAATTTCCGGTGAAGTAATAAAATGATTATATAATTGCTTTTGCATGGGCGACAAGTCAGTAAATAACACATATTCATACTTGACTGGTAAATATTTGGACAATATATCATTTGTTCTTCGAATGATAAACTTTGAAACTAATTGTGCCAATTCATTTAATTTTTTATCACCAGTTTCTTTTTCCTTGTCACTCGCATCTGCATCTCGTCCCCTCAAAATTGCGTTTTCGAAATTTTTTTTAAATTCATTTCTTGTACCCAAGTAACCTGGATTGGCAAAATTTAATAATGAAAAATATTCAGATAAATCATTTTGTATGGGGGTACCCGATAAAATCACTCTTCTGTCACATCGTAATGAATTCAATGCAGTGAATGTTAACGAATCCCCATTTTTTAATCTATGACCTTCGTCAGCCAACATCAATCCAACTTCCGTCCCCGCTAGTTTATCTACATTTCTTCGTAATGTTTCATATGAAATGATTAAAACCGGCCGCACTATATTTCTACCTTGCGCAGTCGACCATTGCTGTAATGCAGCGCCTAAATCATTTGATTTTGTTGATTTCCCATCGACTGCCAATGGCGTTAGTACACCCTCACCTAACCATTTAACAATTTCATTTGCCCAATTTCTGACTAAAGATGATGGACATACTATAATACATTTCTCAATAGTTCTTCTACCTCTTGGTGATTGTCTGAGTAAAGTCCACATCAAAGTAAGACATTGTAAAGTTTTACCTAACCCCATTTCATCAGCCATTATACACCCTTTTGCCTTTGCATCAATTAATCCAGCAGTACATCGGTATAAAAATTTCACACCGGCAATTTGATGAGGACGTAGAATTTTGGCTAATTTTGGATCTATCACAACTGGAACATCGGGGTATTTCAATAATTTTTCTTCAGGATTCTTGACAATACCTAAAATTTCAGCTAATGATTTATGAGTTCTTCTTCTTTTTGCAGGTCTTTCTTCTATGTTTTCATCGTCCATTGGTTTAGTATCCTCTTCTGTTGAAACCTCGTCAATTTTGGGTATCACATCAACGGTTGGATCGTATAAAACAATTGCAAATTCAGCCATAGGATCATGCAATGCACGTGGCGGTAGTATTGGTTTCACTTTAGTTCCTAATGGTGGTGGTGGACCTCTTTGTATATCATTAAATTTTGTGGAATCTTTGCCAAATGGTACTGTAAATCCTCGTTTTAATTTATCTTGTACATTATCATTATTTGAAATTGATCTAGGTAGTAAGACACCGAATTTTTTCGGTTTAATAATTTGACCATTCTCGTCAACTAATTCTTCTCCATCTTGTAGATCATCTATTCCATCTATAGCATAACTTGTCTTTTTCCTAGCTGATCTTTCTGGTCTTGTAGATGCAATAGTGGCCAGACGTGTCGCGAATGGAATTTTAAAAGGCCTTGCCAATCTTGTAGCTGAATCGGTAACTTTAGGTGGTCTTCGATCTTTCGGCACTCCAGCGCCTGAACCCAATGGTGTTGTAAATCCAGTTAATGGTTTTCTATAACCCATAAAGTCTCATGAAATATTATTGTAAACAAAAAAAGATCTAGATTTTTATTTTTATTTTTATTTTTATTTTTATTTTTTATTTTTATTTTTATTTTTATTTTTATTTTTATTTTTTTTTTTATTTTTTTTTTTTTTATCGTGTTTCAACTTTATCATGGATCAAATCATTGCCAAAGCAAGTAATCAAGCCGTTTCCTTTGCAATTCGATCAGGTATTTCAATTGCATCCGGTTATGCTATTAAAACTATATCTACATTTCTAGATAAGATACCCGAACTGCAACAAATCAGAATTGAAAATAAAAAAAATAAATTAAAAACTAAAATTGATATTATATCAATAACGATAGATTTAATCAAATTAGCAATATCAAGAGGCAATACAATTTTGGAGTCGACTTTAATTTTGATTGATGATTTGCAATATGAGTTTGACGAATTTGACACAAAGATCAATGAAATTACCAAAAATCTAACGGGCAATAATCAAAAAGATTCAATTAAATTAGTTGAAGAATATATGAATGGATTATTAGAGAATATAAATGATTCAATACCAATATTAAATTTAGCTTTGGTATCAAGCGGTGTTAATTTTAACGGTAGAATTAATATTAATAATATATCTCCAAGTAGATTATTACAAGCTGCAAATTATATAACAAATTCAAAGAATCACCAAATAGGACCTACATTTGATTTAATAATGTATTCAATATTTTATAATCCAAGTAGATTAAAATATATAGATGACAAGATCGATGAATTGAGTTGTATAACATGGAAAGAAACATATGCAAGAAGTTCAGTTAAAGTTGAAGAAAATGGTTTCAATTATAAATTAGAAATAGAAGAAGATTTTGATGATGGAAGATATCACGAACAAGATGAGAAACCAGGTAGGAAGATTATAAATTCAAAGTATATTCAGAATATGTTTTTCACAGCTTCCGGTAAGCTTTTAAGATTGGAAAGTAGAAATTCTCCAGTATTAATCTTGAAAATAGTTGAAAATGAACAAGAAGAATGGATCGCATTAGGAGAACCGCATAAAGGAGAATTTGACGATGATGATAACAGCGAAGCAGAAGATGAAGTTAAACCAATTAAATTAAAATCGGAGATTAAAAACAGCTCACTTTCTTTATTGGAATATTTGATACGTTTATGTCGTTTACAACAAATTGAATCTAAATCGATATTAGAAATCCCTGATGAAATATTAAAATTATATTTGCACGATCATCATCATACAACGGAGTTACCTAAAAGTTTGTCGCAAAGGCAAAAAGATGAATTTCGGAAAAATTACAATGAGAATGCAATGAAAATGGATTCAAATATAAATAGATTAAAGAATTTAGAACTTGAAAAATAGTAATAAATTATTAATATATACATTATAAGTTTTCTATAAGTCGTAATAAAACATAAGCAGAAGTGAAATTATTTTTGAAAGTCTCCATTACTCTTTGAACCATTAGGTAATATGGGCAAGAACAAGTCATGATATGGTAAATCACAATCAAAAGGTGTCGAGAATCCTCCACTATTATCAATACGTAAATCAGTTGCCGAATCATTGAATTTTAAAGATGCGTCATTAATCGAAGCATAAGTTAAATCTGAAATTGAACGATCGTTATTCACATTATTATTTTCGTAAAAATTTGGTATTGAAGATGACGTTGATAATGTAGGTTGATTATTCTTTTGAAAATTTTTACCGTTTGGTTCATCAAAGAAATTTTCTGCATACATTTCCGATTCAATTTTACTCAATTGTGAACCAAATTTTTGTGCACCCAAACCTGTTTTACCAAAATGTTGATTATTCGAACCTTCATCTGAAATATTCCCCACGTTATTTTGAACTTCATCAAATGTGTTACTTGGTGGGAAGGCGGCAGAATTTGACGAAGCGGGTATATTGCCAGTGAAAAAAGAATTTTGAATTGGGAAACCATTACCCATAAAATCAAATGATCTGGTGGATGAATTAGAAGTTATGGACAAAACACTTTCTGGACGTTTTGGTTTTGGTTGTGGTTGTTGTTGTTGTTGTTGTTGTTGGTGATCGTTGGCTAACGACGTCGAGCTGGAGAAGGGTCTTGTTGCACTTACCATGGGTCTAACCGGGTGCGGTTGTTGGGGTACAGGCTTTTGATTATTTAAAAAGGGCAGTAGTGGTTGATTTTCATTTTGAAAACTTTGCGTACCAACCAATGGAAACAAAGGAAACATATGATCTACAACTTCATGAGAACTTAAATGTATGTCGTCATTGACACTTGTTTGGAATGCAGTATTAGCATCGGGTACTTGAGTATTATTGTTATCATTCCGTATTTCTTCTTGTTGTTTATTTGTGGAGTCATTGGTTTCTGATATTGAGGTGGAGGAAAACAAATCAAACAATCCATTATTCGTATCAAAAGGTAATATAATATCTTCTATTACATAATTTTGATCCTGTGTATAATTATAGGTTGGGGGATTAGAAGAAGATTGTTGTTTCAGTTTTTGATTTTGTTGTAGTTGCGGGAGTTGTGCTGAGGCAGTACTACTTGGGGAAGAATCACTATTGGATATAACAGACTCTGATCGTTTCCTTATATCTGCGTTTGCAGCATCTATTAATGATTTCTTTTTAGCCTTTTCCGAAGCAGACATGTGATGTAAATCATTCTTACCATTTACAGCTTTCTTTGGGATATTTGACGAACAAGTGCAATGATTGCTGCTTTTTGAACAAGCACAAGAAGGGGAATGGGCACTTGGGGTTTTACCTTTCTTACCACAAGTACAAGTGACATGTAGATTTTTATGCTTTCTGTTTTCTCGACAATGTTGACATTGTGTTGCTGGTCGTCCCTTTGGTTTAATCATCGTCAAGGGTTGGTCAGTGTGCGTGCAAGTGGTTACTCTGTGACCTCTAATACACCGTTCACAGGCGTACTTTACCCCGTTAATCAAAACCATGGCAGTGAATAAATATGAGAATGGATGAAGTTGAAGATGAAATTACTGTATTTGTGGTGGTGGTGGAGAAGGAGGCTACCAACAACTAAATTCAAAATGAAATTGTAAATTGTAACAAATAAAATTTTCTTGCAACTAGGCAAAATTTCTTTTTCTTTTGAATTTTAAAGTCAGTAATTTTTATTTTTTATTTGTCGATTGTCCTCTTATTTTTTTCTTTATACAAGATCGTGCTACTTTTTTTAGACAAAAAGAAACCTAACCAAGGGCTAAACTTACTACTATTACACATCTACATTATACGGGTTTCACTTGCTTGTATTACGTTTTTTTTTTTTTCACTGCAAATTTACCACTAGCAGTCGTAGTACTAATATCATAGTATTATAACTATATAACTATATTTATGTGTTCTACAATTTTGAATCTTTGAAGGAGGGATTGGTCAATGGTTCATATACGTGGTTGAATAATTTATCGTCCGGAACAAATCTGTTAGCAAATGCTCTTGTATCGACAAATGACTCATCCAATTGATCTAATGATGTCGCACCTAATAATCTCATATTCATAATCAACTCGTCTCTTAATATCAGGAATGCTTTAGTCATACCGTCATCTCCATATGTCGACATAGCATACAAGAATTTTCTACCAATACCAACACCTTTTGCACCCAAACATATGGCCTTTAAAATATCAGTACCTCTCGAAACACCACCATCGATATAAACCTCAAATTTTTTATCCAAGCCTTTCTTTCTTAATATTGGCATCAATTCAATCAAGATTTCAATTGGTGGCGCTGAATATTCCAATTGTCTTCCTCCATGATTACTCAAAACAACACCTTCGCAACCAAGTTCAGCAGCTATTACCGCATCTTCAACTCGTTGAACTCCTTTTAATACTATTGGCATTTTGGTAATAGATCTAAACCATTCTAAATCTTTCCAACATAAACTTGTGTCAATAAACGATGAAATTGCTCTTGCTGCACCTTGTGATCTATCGGCATCTTTATCATCATTTTGAAGATAACTCAAATCTTTAACATTTTTTGATCTCATATCCTTTTCACGTCTACCCAATTGTGGTGCATCGACTGTAATAAATAAACCTTTCATACCTCTTTCCTCGGCATGTTGAACCAATTTTTGACTAATCTCACGATCGGAATTAACATATAATTGGAACCATTGAGTTTGTCCTTCATTTGCTTCATCGACAATTTCATCAAATGAACAAGAAGCTAAAGTTGGAATCATTTGGATGACATTTTCTCTTCCTGCAGCTCTAGTTAAAACTTTCTCTCCATCTGGATGGCCCAATTTACCCAAAGCTGTTGCAGATATGTAAAAAGGCATTGAAACATTCGTACCAAGCATCGTTGTTGATAAATCAACTTTAGAAACATCAATCATGACTCTTGGTCTAAAAAATATACGTTGATAACTAAAATGATTTTCTCGTAAACTAATTTCATCATCACAACCAGATGAATAATAAGACCAAGCTGTTTTTTCCATGGTATTACGAGCAACAAATTCAAAATCATTTAAATTATAAATTTGTGATAATTCTGGTTTATTCTTAACATTCTTACGACGTTGAATTTCTTCAGGGGTCGCTGGCTCATCGTCGTCATCATATTCATCATCATCATCATCAGCGTCGTCATTGTTTTGGTTTGTTGCAGACATGTCTCCAGCTGGAATTGGTTCTTTATCATCTTGTTCATCATATTCGACATCAAATTCATCAACAACATTTGATGACTTAGTTTCGGTATTATCAGTGGATGAAGCGTTTGATTTTGCACCAGATGGGGTTTTTGGTTTCTTCTTCATTTCAACTAAACCTTTATGATATTGAGGTTTTAAATATGTATCCAAGATATTACCTGGATGAAATGGATCAAAAGCTTTTGTTGCATCTTTACCAGCATATTTTAAAATAATATCAGTACCACCTGGATGATGGTCCACGAAATCACTTAAATCATAAGCTTGGCCATGAATTATAACCCAACAATTTTGTTTTGTATGATGTTGTGCAACTTCGTCTGATGTAAGAACCATATCGTTAATCTAATGCAAATAAAATCTAAAGTAATAAAATTTAATAACAAATCTAATCTAGTACAATTAAAGTTGAACGAAGCTTGTTTCGTTCTTGTTGAATAGCTGTAAAGTATAAAGTATATGGAGAATAAAAAGAGAAAGGAAAAGGAAAACAAAAGAAAACAAATATACACCAAGAGGGGGGAATGAATAGGTTATATATACATATAAACATATAAATATATATATATATATATATAAATACCCAGTTAATCTATATATGAAGAGATATTTGAGGTATAATAAAATAAACCAATAATATATTCCGAATTTGTGATTCAACAATGACAAAGTCTAAATGTGGTTAAAATTTGCGCACTTTATTTTAAATACATTTGACACTCATTACACAAAATCTCGTTTTATTGCTAACCACCACATTGTTATAATTACTCCGCTTAATTTTAATTCCAATTCCACTTTCAATTCAACTTCAAAATACGCGGAAATAAACAATATATTTCAACCTCTTATACCATTGTTTATATCAATTGAATTCTATATTATACTATATATTCATTTACCTTGTTCCAACAGGTTATCACATTTCTCTTTTTCGATCTATGCATTTGGTAAAAAACTACAAGTGAAACATATAGAAAACATACAATGTATTAATTACATTAGCGCTGGTTTAATGTCGGTCTCTACTTTCTATTTCTTTTCCCCCTTTTTTCGTTCGTATTTGGGTGCAAATTTGAAGTTGACTCTATTCAATAATAATAATCGTTATCGGGTCAAACTTGCCTGAAATAGAATTATGTGAATATAGGAAAAGATATTTTAGTATCTGTGAGAAGTCAAACTTTTCGACACAAAGCTTGACTCTTCGGGTTCAAGAATTAGATGATGAAAATAATTCCCGATCAATCACCACATATCCGAGTCGTGTAGTATGATCAGATGAATTGGGCAAGACACGTATTAGTGAAATAGTATAAATAACAGAGAATTCTAAAACGACTAATAAAGATCAATAAGTCAAATTAAGAAGTTCAAAACCCATATTCATTCAATTAATTATTTAGAGTATATATTGAATCTACCTTTTCCTATCGCTTGCGCTTTCTATTATCACTAATTTAGTATTTTGACACTACTCGTTAGAATACTATTCATCATTAGAGCCGCAGTCACGTGCACGAAATGATATATTATTGTACATTCAATGAACTTGATTATAATATAAAATAACCAAAATAGTATTGATAGCTTAATCTTATAGAATACCTATTTTTTATTATAGTATATATTAGGTAAACTTCTTTATAGAAAGAAAACCCTAAAACCTATTGAAAGGCACCGTATTTTTAGAATTTAAGCTTTAAGTTCAGCATAATCAGCAGTAATACAATAAGACCCTTAATTTATCAAGGGTGGGTATATATATGTAAATTTTTTTTTTTTTTTTCTAAAATTTAATTTATTTGCAAATTTCGAATAAGTAGCGCCGTTTTCTATCATAACTTCAACACAGATAGCACAACCGTAAGCTGTGAAAGTTAGAATTTCAGATTTAGTTACCTCGCACTTCTTAAGTTATAGTTCTACTTGAAAAACAATACTCAATTAAGAAGATATATTAGAGAAAAAATTAATTCATTCTTTGTTTGTTTGTTTTTTACTCGAGAAATGGTGGTAAGATATCGATAGAATTCATATAAAATTTTGTAATTGTAAGTTGTAATTCCCAAGAGTTGATCACACATAAGTAAGTAAAGCACTTCATTTACCAAATATAACTTATAATATTACTTTTAGATCCATTGGTTGTTGATGAATACGTTTTTTTTTTTTTTGCTCTTACCAATAATAATTATTATTTTTTATCCGCTGGATAATTTTCTTAGTCGAAAATTAAACGATTACTGTAAGAAAATGTAGTTGATTATTATTTTATAATAAATGATGATTTGAAATTGATTGAACAATATACATATTTTCTTTTTGAAAATAAATAACATTGATCCATCATGAAACCGGTTTTGTTGAGTATTCCATTAGTAATTTATATCATCTTACATGAATTATTTATTAATTGGTTACCTTCACATTATTCATTTGACAAAGATATTTTGCAATCATTAGTCCATCAATCACTTGCAATTGATCATAATAACAATGCTACCTTAATGATGATTGATTTAGGAGGTAGATTAAAACGAGAATATCCAACCTTAATCAACGATCTAAATTTTGATGAATGGGTTTATAATAACGCGGGTGGAGCAATGGGTACCATGTTTATATTACATGCTTCAATTACTGAATATTTAATTTTTTTTGGTACTTCGGTCGGTACAGAAGGTCATACTGGTGTTCATTTCGCTGATGATTATTTCATGATTTTTAAAGGTCAAGAAACTGCTTCGTTAGCCAACTCCCACAATACCGAAGTTTACAAACCTGGTGATTGTCATCATCTTAAAAGTGGAGAGGTTAAACAATATTCAATGCCTGGTGAATCGTATGCTTTAGAATTAGCTCAAGGTTGGATACCCATGATGTTACCATTTGGATTCCTTGGTACTTTAACTTCAACATTAGATTTTAAAACCTTTTATTTAACATGTTATTATACCGCAAGAGATATGTTTAAGCATTTAAAAAATGGTAAATTATAGAAAATTTAAACTATAATTATATTTTTTGAATGTGAAAAAAAAAAAAAAAAAAAAAAAAAAAAATTGACGCGTAAAAATTGACAACACAACAACATTTTTTGTAAATGATTTAGATCTTGTTGTTCAAAACTTTAATTGATCTGGATATTTAGTACTTGACATTATGTTCCACAAGTAAGTTGAAGCATAGTGTTAGTCGAATGAATGTGATGATTTTCAATTTTACCACTTTTTATTTAATCAATTATTGAACGATCCGTTAGTAAAATACTGATTAACATATATACACATCTACATTACAAGCTCTACATCTTCAAAATAATCCATTTAATTTCATCAATTCATTATCACATTTCAATTTAGGATAAACTTTAGTACTATTGTATGGAAATGTTAATAAATTTTTTTTTTTATTAATTTAATTTAATTTAATTTTTTTTTTTCTTTCTTAATTTTTTTTCTTTTTTGATCCACAACAACAAAAAAACATCAACATTCAATAATTATGGAACTGTTAACAGAGGGTACCAAGATATGGTACCCAAATCAAGATGACGGATTTATTCCGACATCTCTTATATCAGTTAAACAAGAAGGTGAAAAGTATAAACTCGAATTGCAAGCAGACGCTGCTGATTCAACTTATACCATGGAAATTAATGGATTAGATGATATTCAATTCAGGAATCCATTAGGTATGGATGCTTCTGAAGATTTAACTAGTTTGTCATTCCTTAATGAAGCCAGTATTTTACATGCCATAAAAGTTAGATTTCAACAAATGATCATTTATACATATTCAGGTATAGTTTTAATTGCAACCAATCCCTTTCATCTGGTGGACTCTTTATATAGCCCAGATATGGTACAAGCATATTCATGTAAACATAAAGGAGAATTAGAACCTCATTTATTTGCAATCGCCGAAGACGCTTATGCTTCGATGAAAGCAAATGGCGAGAATCAAACTATTATCGTATCTGGTGAATCTGGTGCTGGTAAAACAGTTTCAGCTAAATACATAATGAGATATTTTGCAAGTGTTGAAGAGGAATCTGAATTGCAACACAATTTAGGAACCAGTCATAAATCTGATATGTCTGAAGTTGAAACTCAAATTTTGGCCACAAATCCTATATTAGAATCTTTTGGTAATGCAAAAACCACGAGAAATGATAATTCTTCAAGATTTGGTAAATATCTTGAAATTCTATTCGATAAAGAAACTTCAATTATTGGTGCTAGAATAAGGACTTATTTATTAGAAAGATCAAGATTAGTATTTCAACCTGAATCCGAAAGAAATTATCATATTTTTTATCAATTATTAGCAGGTTTAGAAGATGAAACTAAAAAAGAGTTACATTTATTAACGGCTGATGATTATAAATATACCAATCAAGGTGGTATATCAGAAATTGATGGTGTTAATGATGCAGAAGAATTTCAAATTACAAGAGATTCATTAGAATTAATTGGAATTAAACAAAATGAACAATTTGAAATTTATAAGATTTTAGCTGCTTTATTACACCTAGGTAATATTGAAATAGCACCAACAAGAAATTCCGCCAATTTATCAAATGATGAACCAAATTTAATAAAAGCTTGTGAATTATTAGGTATTGATTCAGCTTTATTTGCCAAATGGTGTATCAAAAAGCAAATTACTACAAGGTCTGAAAAAATTATCAGTGATCTCAGTCATAAACAAGCTATAGTTGCAAGAGATTCATTTGCAAAGTACATTTATTCGGCATTATTCGATTGGTTAGTTGATTATGTTAATAATGATTTATGTCCCGATGAAGTTGCCGCTAATGTTGAATCATTTATTGGTGTATTGGATATATATGGATTTGAACATTTTGATAAAAATTCATTTGAACAATTTTGTATTAATTATGCTAATGAAAAATTACAACAAGAATTTAATCAACACGTTTTTAAATTAGAACAAGAAGAGTATATAAAAGAAGAAATCGAATGGAGTTTTATAGATTTTGCCGATAATCAACCATGTATTGATTTGATTGAAAATAGATTGGGTATATTAGCATTATTAGATGAAGAATCAAGATTACCTGCTGGTAATGATGAATCATGGATTGAAAAAATGTATCAAAATTTAAACAAATCACCAACTGATAAAGTGTTTAAAAAGCCAAGATTTGGACAAACTAAATTCGTGGTTAGTCATTATGCTTTAGATGTTACTTATGATATGGATGGATTTATAGAAAAAAATAGAGATACCGTTGGTGAAGGACATTTGGATGTTATGAAAAATACCACTAATCCATTACTCAAATCAATTCTTGAAATCATTGATAAAAATTCATCAGAAACCATTACAGAAATAAAATCAAAAGTAAATGCCGGTAAAATTGCCAATAAAAAACCAACATTGGGATCGATGTTTAAAAATTCGCTTATTGAATTAATGAAGACTATAAATTCAACCAATGTTCATTATATTAGATGTATAAAACCCAATGAAGAGAAGAAAGCTTGGGAATTTAATTCATTAATGGTGTTATCACAATTAAGAGCTTGTGGTGTTTTAGAAACTATTAGAATATCATGTGCTGGTTTCCCTTCTAGGTGGACATATGTTGAATTTGCCGACAGATATCATATTCTTGTTCCTTCAAATGATTGGATTAAAGTAATGAGTGAGGAAACAACACAAGAATCAGTCAGTGAATTATGTAATCAAATATTGATTAGAAATATTCAAGATAAACAAAAGTATCAATTGGGTAATACAAAGATTTTTTTTAAAGCTGGTATGTTGGCATATTTTGAACAATTGAGATCGGATAAATTATATCAATCAGCAGTAATGATTCAAAAAAATATGAGAAAAAGATTTTATCGACAAAAATATCTTGCAATTAGAGATTCACATATTAAATTGCAAGGATTAATTAGAGGTTATATTAAAAGAAGACAAATTAGAGAACAACAAGAAAAAGAAGCTGCTATTTTACTTCAAACATCCATAAGAAGTTATTTAGCAAGAAGACAATATTTAACTACATTAAATTCAATTATTACATTACAAAAATCTATTAGAGGTTTACAAGCAAGAAAATTATTTACAAAATTACGTATTGAAAAATCAACAATTACTATTCAAAAAACAATCAGATCTTATCAAGAAAGAAAGAAGTTTAATAATACTAAACGTTCAACTATTATAATTCAATCTGCAATTAGAAGACAATATGCTATACGAGAATTGAAACAACTTAAAATTGAAGCTAAATCAGTTAATAAACTTAAAGAAGTTTCATATAAATTGGAAAATAAAGTTATAGATTTAACACAATCATTAACAGCCAAGATACAAGATAATAAGAAATTAATGGAAGAAATTACCAATTTGAAATTATTATTAGAACAACAAGGTCAAATACATGAAACACTTAAAACAAAAGAAATGGAATTCAATCAACAATTTGATTCTAAAAATATTGAACATCAAGAAGAAGTTGAAAAATTGAATCGTGAATTAATTGCTATTAAATCTGAATATGCATCAGCAGAAGCTAAGATTCAACAACTTAGTAAAGAACAAGAAGAATTGAAACAAGAAGTTCAAAGAAATATTGAAGAATTAAATCAAACAAAGAATGATTTAGTTAAACGTGATACTATTGAAGTTGATCTTAAAACTCATATTGAACAATTAAAGTCTGAATTAGCTCAATTACAAAAGAATGGTTCTGCACCACTTGCAAAACAAAGAAATGTTAACAAGCGTGTTAATAGTAATGCGAATGCATCGACATGGAATAATCAATCATCAATTGATAACAATAATAATAATAATAATAATAATAATAATAATAATAATACCAGACCAGTTTCAGTTATTGCTTTTTCAAATGATGAGGAATCTAATATTGATGATATTAATGATGAATTATTTAAATTACTTAGAGATTCACGTCAATTACATAGAGAGATTGTCGAAGGTTTGTTGAAAGGATTAAAAATACCACCAGCAGGAGTTGCAGCTGATTTAACAAGAAAAGAAGTTTTATTCCCATCAAGAATTATAATAATTATCTTATCAGATATGTGGAGATTAGGATTAACCAAAGAAAGTGAAGATTTTCTTGGTGAAATATTATCTTCAATACAAATTATTGTTTCATCATTGAAGGATGAAGATGTTATACCCCATGGAGCATTTTGGTTATCCAATACTCATGAATTATATTCATTTGTTTCATATGCCCAACAAACCATCCTACAAAATGATTCCTTATCTAATGAAATGAGCAAAGAGGAATTTGATGAATATTTGAAATTAGTTGCTGTTGTTAGAGAAGATTTCGAATCATTATCGTATAATATTTATAATATGTGGATGAAAAAGATGGAAAAAGATTTGGAGAAAAAAGCAGTTTCAGCTGTTGTTTTATCACAATCACTTCCTGGATTTATGGCACCTGAAAATTCACCATTTTTAGCAAAAGTATTTTCACCAGGTATTCAATATAAAATGGATGATATACTTAGTTTTTTCAATTCAGTTTATTGGTCGATGAAATCATATTTTGTTGAAGTTGAAGTTATAAATGCGGTAATTATTGAATTACTTAGATTTGTCGACGCTTTATGTTTTAATGATTTAATTATGAGAAGAAACTTTTTATCATGGAAAAGAGGATTGCAATTGAATTACAATGTTACAAGATTAGAAGAATGGTGTAAAGGACATGATATAGAAGAAGGTTCAGCGTATTTAAATCATTTATTACAAGCGGCTAAATTATTACAATTGCGTAAAAATACTCCAGAGGATATGAGTATCATATATGAAATATGTTATTCATTAAAACCAATTCAAATTCAAAAATTAATCTCACAATACTATGTCGCAGATTATGAAACTCCAATAGCACCAAATGTATTACAAGTAGTAGCTGATAAAGTTAAAAAGAATGATTCCAACAATGGTGATGATTTGTTTGAATTAGTACTGACAGATGGACATTTTAACGATCCATTCAGAAATATTGATTTGCGACCATTTTCAAGAGTAGAAGCTTATGTACCTGCATGGTTGAATTTACCAGTAATCAGAAGAATAGTAGAATTAGTAGCCAAAAATGCTTCAGTACAAGAAGTAGATGATTAAAAATAAAAAAAAAAAA
>JAJMBM010000143.1:0-29897 GCA_030565325.1 Insectozyma coleopterorum
GGGAACTTTTAGCACTAACTGACCATGAAACTTGCATTTTTATAGAACTCCAACATCGGATTGGCTCCATCTTTTGTCGTTGTCACATCGATATCAGCCCATTGCTGTAAGAATTCTTTATGTGTTTCGACTTTTGGCACTTTATTGGTCACTTTTTTATACATTTCAGACATCAAGTTGAAATCTGTCGCAAACATTATATCAAAATAACCCTGATGAACCATATACGTGGTTACATCAACCATTTTATTCTTAAGTATGGTCTGTACTAACGGTCCATTGTACGAACTTGATAACGTTTTTGGCAAATAATTAAAATCCGAACTTATTAATGAATGATTTGGAAATTTGTATTTTAAAATATGAAAAAATTTCAATAATCTGGTTGGGATGAATTCACCTTTTGATAAATCATTATATGGTAAAAACGATTTAACAATTTTTCTTTTAATTCTTAATTCATTCAATGGATGGTCATAATATTTGAAATAAGATGAATTCAAAATTGAATATTTACTATTTTCACGTAAATGTAAATAAGTATTTGAATAATAATTTAATTCTGGTGTGAAAAATTGATAAAAATCACCCAATTCATCTATCAATACTCTCCCTTCATAAGGTTGACCATATTCATCATATTTGATTAAATCATGAGCAAAATTGTCAAAAACTTCCAATGCGATAAAATAACACGGTTCTATAACGACTTTATCCCAATCAAATATAGATTTATTTATAATTTCAAGTTTTGAAGCATCTAGTCCTTCAACTGTTAGCTTGGATTTATATTGTTTATGAGCCAATTGATTACTAATTTCAATTATCTTATATTTTGTCGTTTTATAAATTTCTGGCTCATTTTTTTTAATATAGTTCAAAATATTTGTCATCAACGTACCATTACCACCACCCATTTCATAAATGATTAAATCTTCATAGGGGTAATAGTTTAATTTATAATTAACCAATATATATCTTGCTAATGCTTCACCGTAATACGGATTAAACAATTCAGTTGGTGTATGCCATAATTGTAAATGTTTTTGGGTTGCCTCTACCAACGGAGCTTCTTGTTTATAAATTTCAAGTGCTCGGCTAGCAAATTTGGAAGTGGTTGCTACCGCCGATTGCATTTGAGGTTGATTTTTTTTAATCTGTTCTGGAGAATCATATTTTAAGTAAGATTTTTCCC
Source organism: Insectozyma coleopterorum (assembly GCA_030565325.1). Taxonomy (NCBI): domain Eukaryota; kingdom Fungi; phylum Ascomycota; class Pichiomycetes; order Serinales; family Debaryomycetaceae; genus Insectozyma; species Insectozyma coleopterorum. The sequence continues at coordinate 1,196 of JAJMBM010000143.1, forward strand.
ATTCAATCAAAAATTGATCAACATTTTTCAATTGATTGTATTCAAATGGTTTGTCAGGATGGTAAATTTCAACCTCTTTTGAGAAATACCCATATTTTGGATGATACAATGAATCTTCAATGAAATCTGAAACTGGCATTTTCACTTTTTTAGGCCGCGAATTAAATCTTGACAATTTTGACGAAGTGGTCATTGGAAAAGAATTATAAATTTCATCGGGAGTTTTGTCACCAAATGGGAAATTTACAGCTTTTTGATAAATCAATTGTATGTTGGTTGGTTTTGTTGAAGGTATTTTAAAAGAATAAGTATCTGGTCGTATTGAATATTCATGAATTTTGGGACCAACTTCTTCTTTTAATTTAAATTTGAATAAATTTCGTTTAAACATTTTAAAATTCTTCTAAACATTCAATTATTGTTTTTAAATTGTCTATAACGTTACTAATAGCTACTCTTATGATTCTATCACTAACACCTTGGAACTGAATAATTAATTTATTTTCTTGTGTTTGATAATCTACTTTAATTTCGTTTATTTTTAAGATTGGATCGGGTGATAAACTCTTGTTGGCAATTGTGGCTTGCTGTTCAGATTCAAAGGGTATGTTTAAAGTTAACTGATATGGAAAGGACATAAAACTGAAATTGTAAATAAAATGATTGACGATGTATAAATGAATTGATTTTATAAGAAAGTAGATAATGGTATTAAAGAAACTGCCAATTCAAAGTTTCAATAGATCACAGGTGCTACTTGTATTGTATGAAGTAAGTATATGTTTTTGTATGAAGTAAGTATATGTTTTTGTATGAAATAAAGTGTTTTTGTATTAACGGTGCAATGTGATTGTTCAAAATTTTTTATGCTATTAAATTTTTTGCAACAGCAAAAAAAAAAAAAAAAAAAACCAATTGATCTGCAACCAAACAACTTCAATAGCTGTGATAACCCATTCAACCTGGTTGCGACCAAAATAGGAAGGGTGGTTTTTGAAACTAATGACTACTACTTTATTATGTACATGAATTGCATTTCATCAAGAAGGGAGAGTTTCAAAGTTAAACAGTATATTGCTGATGATCAACGAGATATAATCGTATCCAATTCACATGGTTCAATATGGAACAAATTGCAATATTTAGATATTCATTCGAATCCATCTATACCAAATCAAAAACAATCAATTGAAGATTCTAGTATTACTCATGATTCATTATTTTCAAGATCATATTATAAATCAGGAATGAGTGCATGCAATAATAAAATTCAAAATGAATATGATCAATTACAACGAAATATTGTTCAAGATGGTAATAACAATGAAGCTATTTTAAATGATAAATTAAAACAGTTACATCAGGATCTAACGTATATAATATCACAAGTTGGTAATTCCCTGAGTTTGTCATCTTGCGTGATTAATTCAATTGGTTGTTTCGAGAATTTTGCATCTTATGCAAGCGCTTTGAAATTTGATAAGAATATAACAACTTACAACAACTGCCAATTACGGAGAATTATGAAAATATATTTATGTTTCTACGACCATTTATTAAAAGGTGAAGCAAATATGAAATTATCACTCGTGAAAACTTTCAACAAGTTTCTTAAAACAATCAATTCGAATTTTAATTCAGATGTTATGATAAAACCTACAAATTTTGCAATTGGAATAAACCCAAATCACCATTTACCCAATGAAGATAAACTAATGGATAAAATTATTTCTATCTCATTAACTTCAAAAGAACAAAATGGATCCTTTATTGCACCTATAACTAGAGGGGTAAATTCAGAGCTTAATATACTTTGTTTATACTTTGGATACCCCCAACCCAATGATTATCATTATAAACTAGTTCAAAATTTATATGATTTATATGATGATGTACATATACTTGTAATGAAAAATAACATACAATTGGCGTCATCGAATGAATCACCATCAAAACTCAAATTTCCATTTAGAATTCCCAATAATTTGAATCTGCCGCCAATTTCAATTTCAATATCAACAGATGATTCAACAAAAGTGTCAGGAACTATGGGAGGCTATATATATCCAAAGATAAATTTGAAGAAACAACCAAATTTACAAAGTTATGCCGATTCGAAATTTGCAATTTCGTGTGGTCATGTATGTTTAAATACGTCAGATCCTACAAATTACCCACATATATCAGCACCATCCTCAGTGTTAATTTCGTTATATAAAAATGCATTAACTCAACAATATCATAATAATGAATCCAGACAAATTTATGCAACTGCTCTTGAAGAATTAGAAGAGATGTTTCCATTGAAGAAGATGAAAATTAAAAATAAAGTTGAATTACGAAATTTACCAAAAGTTGAATTTGGACAAATTGTATGGGGAGAAAGAAAACTAATAAATTTCAAGAATGAGATTGATGGATTACACGAAAAGAAACTATCTGATTTGGCTATTATTAAACTCAATAAACAATTAAAATGCGATGAGAATTATCTAGGTGATGATATATCTTTTAATGAATATGATCCAAGCTTAATAAATGAAAATTTATACATACGGAAAGTATTAAATTTGAAAAGACATGTACCAAAGCAAGATATAAATAACATTGATGCAGCTGAGCTAATACCAGACTTGAATGGTGAAAATTCTTTTTATGGAGTGCCTGTATTCAAATATGGTTCAAATACAAAGTACACCCGAGGTTATTTAAATGGAATTAAACTAGTGTATTGGTTAGATGGAGCTGTTCACTCATCTGAGTTCATAGTTAATTCATTGGAAACCAATCTGTGTTTTGCATCTGGAGGGGATAGTGGGGCATGGATTTTAACTAAATTACAAGATTTGAACATGGGCAACAACGGGTTAGGTGTGATGGGAATGTTACATTCATATGATGGTGAATTCAAACAATTTGGTTTATTCACACCCATGAATGAAATTTTAAACAGATTGCATGAAGTCACTGGAATTGAATGGGGAGTAGTTGGATGTTATGATGAACAAAGTGTTGACAATAATATGATTAATGAAATAGATTAGAATTATAAATTTTGCAGTAATTTTAATTTCTCTCACAAAAAAAAAATATACACATATAAGCCAATTTCTTTGAATGTCAACAAGCAAAGGAGGAAAAATAGTGATAGCATCAGTTGCATTAGCAGCATCGTGGTATTTTGGTGTTAACTTTTGGAAACCTATAATAATGTATGTATACACAGTTTTATCCTTCAACCAATACTAATATCATTTTTCAGAGAACAATTACAGAAAGATGGAAATCTAAGAAAAGATGTACAAGTGCCTGATTATTCCGACCAACCTAAATCATGGCAAGATATTAGACAGAAATTTGCAAGTGTGGTTGATCCACTGAATTTAACACAACAAGATAAGCAAAGTTTAGAAGAAATAAAAGTTAATTTAGAAAATAATAAACCAAACTAATTCAATAAACTCGTAAATAGATTTAATGATTAATATAACCTTCTCTTATTTATTGACAACTTCTCTCTATTTAGGTGGTCTATAAGTTTGGATCTTGTGCAAATTTAAACTCAAAGAACCCCAATTGACAACCATAGTTAAATGAATAAATAAAATGAATAGTTTACTCAAGGTGGTAGTTACGATGATCAATTTGTTAAGGTTGCCAGTATAAAAAGTTATGATTAAAAATAACCAAAATGTATAAAATATAAATGAAGTCCTTGTTGTTGATTGGAATAATGCAATTAAATTAAATCCAAACAAATTGGTAATTACATAATTCATAATTATAGTTTGGTAACAATCCGATGTGTTTACTTTATTTAAAATGTTGAAGTAATAATTCAAAACAATGTAGAGTAAAACATTGTAGAATAAGTTATGAATCATCGATCTAGCAATAAACTTTAATGACATATTGGTTGATTTGACACCTTGTTTGTCAGCTTGATCTGTCATATCTTGTTGAGTACCTTGTACACCCATGGTTCACAAATTGAAAATTGTTGGTGAGATAGTGCGAAACAAATTCCGAGATGATTGTTTATTTTTTTTATCGGAACTTGGTTAAGATACGCGATGGGGGAGGAATCACAAGGCTAAAGTAAAGCCTTTTTATAAGTCTAGGGGATAGTATAAACTTGGCGTTGGCTGATGTAAAAATGCAACCACGATGTTTAAATGTGTAAAACAAACTATTTAAAATGATACTTAATAAAAGCTCTCTCTTTGATTACTATATTCGTTTGATATTTGAAATCAGCTTCGGTACTTGCATTTTAAAACTTTTGCAAAGCTTTATCTTGTTGTACCTTTTATTAAACTATTAACAAAAGAAAAGTGTAATTTATGAATTGAATAAACTGGTTGTTAGTATTCGGAGTTTTCAAGATTGTAATATACCATTAATTCTATTCTAATCATTTCTACGCTCAATTGATCTATAAGATAAATTTCAAAAGATTCTTCTTATTTGAACGCATTGGAATTAAAGAGGCGTATGTTTAATCATTTCTACGCTCAATTGATCTATAAGATAAATTTCAAACGATTCTTCTTATTTGAACGCATTGGAACTAAAGAGGCGTATGTTTAATTATCTCTACGCTCAATTGATCTATAAGATAAATTTCAAAAGATTCTTCTTATTTTGAACGCATTGGAATCGATTAAGAGGCGTATGTTTAATTATCTCTAGGCTCAATTGATCTATGAAATAAATTTCAAAAGATTCTTCTTATTTTGAACGCATTGGAATTAAAGAGGCGTATGTTTAATTATCTCTAGGCTCAATTGATCTATGAAATAAATTTCAAAAGATTCTTCTTATTTGAACGCATTGGAATTAAAGAGGCGTATGTTTAATTATCTCTACGCTCAATTGATCTATAAGATAAATTTCAAAAGTCTTCTTATTTTGAACGCATTGGAATTAAAGAGGCGTATGTTTAATCATTTCTACGCTCAATTGATCTATAAGATTAATTTCAAAAGATTCTTCTAATTTTGAACGCATTGGAATTGATAAAGAGGCGTATATTGATGAATATTCCCATACACAAATTTAGTCTCCGTGTGCTCTCATTTATCAAACAATCATTGTGCTGTAACTTTCTCTAATTTTCAATCATTCAAGATTAACAGAGATGTAAACGTTTCAAGAATTAAAATCTTTGAATCATACTTAAACGAAAAAGTGTAAAAAATATCCCAGTATGAAAATATATAAATGTAAATACTCTATTTCCATCAAATTCTTATCGTGCCTTGCTTTTCTACATCTGAATCATTTTCTGAGTTTGAATTAGTATTCTTCCATTCCTTTCTTACGATTACGATTATAAAAAGCAAATTGTTATAACCACAAGAATATAACAAATACCATTTCATAGATTCGTAATTTTCAGGTTGAATAAACTCAAATGTTTTAAATAATAAATGTAAATGAATCACTAAGAAAATTACCGGATATGATACTCCACTAATAATTTTCTTTCTTTTAATCATACGGTAAACGATTATTAACACCAATAGACCCGCGTAATTGACTAATGCTGCTAAAGCAACATAACATCCGTTAAATATATCAGAGTTATACCACATAACAGTTTGATTGGTGAAATAAGCAATAAGGACGACGACTAAAAGAAACAAATAAACTAATAGGCTGGAACTGATAGTTAAGACTAAACTCCAACTAAGTTTTGTTTTTTTTTGATCGAGGCATTCATTCGATTTAGTATCCATGTTTAATGAAGTTTACCCTTTTTTATTTTATTTTTTTTTTTTTCTTGAACGCACGTTTGACATTTTGAGTTCGGAAATTTGTGCCGATGCGCAATTCTAAAGTTATCATTTGGGTCACTGTTGAGAAACAAAAATCATAAACAAATCATTAAACTGATAATTTATAATTGAAAATTGATATATTGCATAGTATTGAGTAACACGTTCAATAATTGAAAATGTATGTTCGGTGTACCTGCAAAAGTAGCTGGATGTAGAAATATAGTTTCAAATCCTGAACGTAATAAATAATCCTCGAGAACATACTGTAAATTATCTACTCGTACTTAATGATTATAATTACTTGTAAAGCGTGTTATCTCATTTTACAGGATTGGAATCGTAAATCGGATCTTGGGGCTGGCATTTGGGACTTTGATATTTGATATCAAAGAAATGTTCGTATGGCATTATTTTTGACGTACAATAGCGCAATCTTTAATTTCTTATCTCCGAGATCTTGAAAATTATGCTACCAATTTCATTTCCGAAGATTAGATTAACCATGAAATAATCGAATTAATAATCTAGAACATTTATTAAAAAATAATAAATAATGGAATACTACTAATAATAATAGTAAGAATGATTATTAATTAATAAAAGAAAATAATTAATAGATCTGAATAAGAGTCAATCAATCAATAAACTATAAACAGAAATGAAAATATTTAATTGAATAAATAACAAAAACAATTACATTAAATATGTCGACTACTACTGTTAGCCCTACTGCTTCTAATGAACGAGTTCAAAGTAATCAAATTAATAATCTATTAATCATAATCTCATATAAAACATAAACATAATTCAAGATATTACTCTTTCAAAAAAAAAATATTCGTGTTAAGAATAATGAAATAGTTAAAGAAAGATTAATAATGAATGAATAATAAAGAAATGATTAAGAAGAATAATGAATGACTAATGAAGAAAGATTACTAATGAATTAATAAAAGAATTAGTAATCATAATGTAATATGAATGAAGAGTTACTATTGAAGAATCACTAATAGAAGAGTTAGTGATCATTAAAAGAATAGTAAAGAATGTAAAAGAATATTCTAGAAGGAATTACTAATGAATAAATAGAAGAGTTAGTAATTAAGAAAATTGTATAAATAGAGACTAATATCTATACTTGAATAAATAACGAATAAAATATGTCAACTGAAAACTCTACTTCAACAAACAATCAAACAACTGCTAGTTCCGCTCAGGCTTCACAACATCAACAATTCGTATTCTTAATCAAACTAAAAATTTTTATTGAAGGTGTGGTGATTTAAAGCGTTGAACTTGTTTGTTATAAGCAATAGCCTTATCTGTTGTAGTTGACATATTTTAAAATTACCAATATTTATTCAATTAGATATTTTTATCTCTATTTAATAGTTTATTGATTAATTAGTTTTTATTCATATCGGTTAACTATTTTCCATCGCAGGTCTTATTTATTATTAATAATATTAGTATTGAATATTTTTATTTATCGGTAATTTATTAATTTTTAGTATTATTATTAGTAATTACTTATTAGTTATATTTAGGTAAAATCCATATAATAGCTATACAGTAAAATTTGACACTTGTTTCTTATTACTTTATTATGTGTGACTTCCTAATGTGTCAATGATGTTGTCACTTGTTGTTCATGGTATCAAGTTAAATATCTTCGATCGTGTAAATACGTTGTGGAAGTTGATGAGCCCCAATGCGTTGATTTCGTCGTTGTTTCCATATTTGACAAATTAATACCACCAAACGGTAATTGAGCAACGTAAAAAGTTGCAAAAAGGTTCCATGTCAACAGCAGTTGGACATCGGTTAGTCGATCCTAAGAGATGGAGAAGCTCCGTTTCAAAGAGCCCTGACCTTTCAGGCCACCATAGAAAGGGAATCCGGTTAAAATTCCGGAACTTGGATATGTATTCTTCACGGTAACGTAACTGAATGTGGAGGCGTCGGCGTGAGCCCTAGGAGGAGTTTATTATTATTAGCATTGAACATTAGTAGTAGTAGTAGTATTTCATTATTTTTAACATAGTACCATTAGCAACAACGTCTTTCTTATCTATTCTCCTAATTTAAACTGTTTATTATCTTTTGCAACTTGTATGAAGTCAAACCAGCGCTACCTAATCGTTATTGTAAAAAAAAAAATATTTTTTTTTTCATCTCATCTATCAAAAAAAAAATTAACAATCAATATTATATTTACAATGGGGAAATTAAAAAGAGGTAAGAAAAATCAAAGACATAATCCAATTTTAAAAGATGGTAAGAATATAAAAGATATTAAGAAAGACGAAACCACTAGACAATCAAAGATATTACCATTAATCAACAAATTATCATCGACTATTCCCAATGATAAATCGATGGCTTTAGGTGCAATCACCGTTCTTTCTGAAGATCAAAGAATGAGAAAATTATTGCTCAAGGAGAAATTAATCCAGGTTATTCTTGAAACATGTCTTAATGATTCAAATGATGAAATTATAGTGGAATCGTTCGGTTTGTTACGTAATTTATCTATTGAAGAAGGTTATGACGTTATAAAATATTTATGGAGGAATGGAATTTGGATCACCATAGAGTCTTCATTAAATAAAATTAATGATTCTTTTAAATATTTAAATGAAAATAAATTAAGTCAAGACAAGTCAAAATTACAATTATTATACGATTTCACTGAAAATATCTTATCATTGATTATTGTACTAGCTAGTGGATCTCAAGATATCTACCAATCTATATTTGATAAAATCGATCCAATAATTGAATTCATATTAAATTTAACTAATCAATATATGAATAAACAAATCAAAATTACACAACAATTATTCAATTCATTATTGGATTTCATTTATGAATTTTCAACCGAATCAATTGAATTTATTCAAAAATTGGCAAATTTCAATTGGGATACATTAGTTTCATTTGTGGATACAAATGGAACAAACTTGGCAAAAATTTATATCGAGGGTATAAAATTTAACAATTATGAAATATTAGAAAATGATCATAATGATAAACAAATATTTTTAAAAGATAGATTGGAACAAATTTATAATATCCTTGGATCTATAAATTTGCAACAATTGAAAACAGATTTAGCAAATATAGATCATCCGAATAATGCCGAGAAACCAATACAAAAAGATTCAACAACTATAGAGAAGGATTTATCTTCATCAGAATTGAAATTAAAAACTAAAAATGAATTAAGCTCGATTGAAACTGGTTTAGATATAATAACACAAATATTAGAATATTTATCAATCAATGAAGATGATGACGTCGAATCAAGAATTGAATTAAATAAAGATTTAACTAAAGTATTACTTGACAACATCTATATCATGTTAATGGAATTGATCAAGTTTGATATGACTAATAACATTTTGAAATTAAACGAAAAATCTTTAATTTGTTTAAATAATTTAATTTGGTTATTACTATTAAATGAAAACTTGCCAGTTGAATGGTTTGAAAAATCACTCGAAATTCTACAATTGATACTAAATATAAATGATGAATCGTTACAAAACTCAGTATTAAATATAACATGGGGTTTGATTAAAACATTAGGTGCTGAAATTATTACAAAATTACCAAATCAATTGGTTGAAAAATTATTAAGTACTCAATATGATGTTAATAATTTAGATGCTTATTTATGTTCAATTGGTGTACTTGGAAGCTTGGCGCCAATAATTAACAACAATGAAATCACGTTCAATATATCACAATTTTTAATCAAATCGATTGATTTGGGTATTCAAGGATTATCTGAAAATAAAAATGAGATTAATTATGATATAATCTTTGAATGTATAAATTTAATATTTGAAATTTTTGGTGATAAAGATTACTCATATGATTATGAAATCTTCGTACAACATAATTATATAAATAAATTGAGTGAATTGGAACCAATAATTAAAGATGTGTATAAAAAGGTGGATAAAAATAAGAATTTACAGTTGAAATTGAAAATGGAAGAAACTTGGATAAATTTGGAAAGATTTATAAAATATAAACAAGGTGAAAGAGGTTAATATGAAATGTATAATTTTAGAACGATATATTGCAACTTTGTTCTCTTAACTACATTGATTCCGAGGTAAATCCTAAAAGACAACGTAATTACTTTTGTCAAAGGGGCTTCCGCTTTTTAATTTTAACTTTTGGAGTCACTACCCGGAACAATGTATCGGTACAGTAATGTATTTAGCGTTTAGAAAATTACTCTATACAATTCTTATGATCGGAAATGTCATTTACCTCTGTGAATATTTTCAAAAGATTCTTTCATGGGCTTTGCATATTAATCATCAACGAAAGCTAGATTGAAATTGATCTTCCAAACTTTATCATTTTCTTTCATCATTTTTTCCATGCTTATTCCTTTTAATCTCAGTATTCTCATAAACTGTTTGCATATTAGATGTTGATATTTACCACATTAGAATGTCCTTTACTATTACAGAAGTTGTTTAAAAATAGAAACCTAGTTATAAGAAAAAGAAAAACAGGGGAAAATAAATGATTGAAAATGAAAAGAATATATTAATCTCAGTTAAAGCTGTCATGGGGGTTTTTTTTTTTTTTTTGTAACATAGATGTCATATCCATCATCCACAACAGACATTTATTGGGACAGCTCCAAATCGAAGTTCAACATGCTGTCTCAATTGACCGACGCGAAATTTTATTTATATTTACCAAGAATGTCCGATCACTCAAGCTATTTGGAAGTATATTAACCAAATTTTTCAAGCTAAATTTGACATTAGATCAATCATTACCAATATTAAGTTCAACATCTACCAATGCCTAATTATCGATCGTTTTGCTTAACAATAGTCTGTCAACTATGGAAACGAAGACGTAATTGGGGCTCATCAACTTCCACAACTCATCTACACAGTCGAACATAATTAACTTGATATATCATTGAAACATTAAGAAGTCACACATTATAAATTAAGAAGGAACAAGTGTCTAATTCTAAGATTTTACTGTATTATATAGATTTACCTGGTACAACTATACGTAAAAAAAAAACATAGTTTGCATAGTTTTACTTATAAAAAAAAAACTATGAAATTTTACCAAAAAAACAATTTGTTTCAGAAATTCAGAAAATTAGCCAGACCTTCAAGGGCTACAAGTAATAATGAATATATATTAATGGTCCAAAGAAAGTCATTTAAAATAAGGCGAATCTTGTAGATACTCGAGGTACTTTATTGTATTTATATTTGGCTTTTTTCGCAAGGCGTGTAATTTTATGCATATAAGATTAATCTGAAACATAGCACTGTGGATAAAATAATTTCCAATGTTATTTGAAAGGGATATCCACAGTGGAAATTATCAAGTTTCAACTATTAAGAGTGTCAATCACATCATTGTCATTTGCTAATTTAAGGTGACTACCAGTACCAACTTTTGAATTAGATATGATGAGTCATAATATTCTCAAGATAGCCCAATTAATCAAGTTTTCAAAGTGGCGCTTAATGTCAACACCATTGAAAATTATCACATCTTTGTCTTCAATACACTTTAATGATTTTATGTGATACATCCCTGTTGTCGACACCACAAGACGTTCATTACTGTATATTTTTTTTAACTCGAACAACATTTAAATTAAACCACAGGTTATTTGAATCTAATGTATAGCCATTTATTGTTTAATGCAAAATTTTCTGTACACGATTTATCTCCAACTATTCTATAAATATCTAGAAGTTTCAGTGACATTAAAATATTCAGTTTACTATGAAATTTTCATCCTTCGCTTCACTACGCTAATGACACTATTTATCAAACAGTTACTGATTATACCACATATTGTCCAATTACAACTACGTTAACAATCACGAAATGTAAAAATCGTCACTGTACACCATCGACTATGCACCTCGATGGTCCAACTACAGTAACAATCACGGGAGAGATTCTATGTCCATCAGCTAGTAGAACAAAGTTTAATTGTTCATACAACAGTTACAGATTATACTACTTATTGTCCACTGAGTACTACAATTACCTTAATGAAATGCGTTCAAGATAAATGTCAACCAACTATAGTTACCGTAGACGAGGATCAAACAATTACGGTCACTGGTACGTTTGTTCACACGATGCCGTCAAATGATGTTGATACTTTGCTTATTCCAACATCAATAACTTCATCGGCAACTTCAGAAGTCGTCAATGCTGGTGTTGGTAGATTAACCGCTGACACACTCGGTGTAATTGCTATGGTATTCGGTTTATTGATGTAAATTTAAAGACTTTTTTTTTTTTTTTTTTTCATTCGGTTTATTAATAGGATGTTCTTACTTTTATTTATCAGGTCATTTTATTCATTAAGATTCATTATATAAAGTTGAAATTTCAGGCCAGACTCTTCTATACATACTCATTCCTATAACATCTTGAGAAGTTAATTTACCATCAAAGTTGGCTTTGAAATAACCATGAGTACCTAAACTTTCCTTTATAAAACCCGATCTACCACTTTTTGTAAATAATTGAATTGCTTTGAAATAATTAATATCATCTTTATTGAAAAACATGTATCTAACAGTGACGACTTTTTTATGAATCTTTACTGGATGACCAGTTAATACAATTCTTTTAACTAAAATCCTTGCATTATCTGAACCTAAATAACTACCTTGACCAATAAATTCAATTCCCCCAGTTATATTTTGATTTGGTTTGAAATATATTACTGGAGAATTTGTGAATAAAATCGGCGCTATGCAACTTGCAACGACTGAATTACCTTGGTGGGCGAAATTTTCAGTCTTGTGAACATTGTTTGAATTATTTGAACCTTGATTGAAAATAGGATTTATAATCTGTCTTCTTGGACCGTATTGAATAATCATTTCGTCTTTATTAGGTATACTTTCTTCATAATCTTGCCAATTCTCAAATGAAAAATGTAAAACAGATAATTTATGTTCATGTTCTAATAATTCATATATTACAAATGGTTTAATATCAATTTGAACATTTTCAAGGATAAATGTTGGAGCTTTTATATGAATTCTAACTCTATCACCTTGATGTAATTGAACATTTTTTATAAATTCTTTATGTATTTTATTTTTAGTAGCTTTGAAATTTCCAACTTTAAATAATTTATTCCATATACTTGGTTTTTCAATATCTGGTTCATTTACATCCCAATTACAATTAGATAATGATTTGACACCTCTGTAATCTTTTAATTTTTCAATAGCGGATTCATTTGGATGTAATTCAATTTCGTCAGGAAATTCAAGATCATCTTTAACTAAACTTCTATATTCCTGCAATTGACGTTCTTCTTCTTCTGGTGTTAAATCCACATGTATATCATTTTCAGTATATTCTGTAACTGTGTCGATATCGATTTCAACTGATTCTTCTCCACCTTGTTGTTGTTGTTGTTGTTGTTGTTCTTCTTCTTCCATTTCTGGCTCTTCTAAATCCGAATCATTTTCATCTAATACGTCATCTACAAACCATCTACTTTGATATTCTGATGTTCCTTTTGGTACTTTCTTAGGCACCACTTCTTTTCTTGTTCCATCATCGTTAAAATATATTCTACCTTCTGAACGAACACCCAATTCATTATCGAATTCATAATCCTCCATGTCCATTTCAATTTCTTCTGGATTCAATTCATCTAGATTATCTCTTGAATCATCAGGTAAATATTCACCATCTTTATCATCATCTATATCCATCATATTCTTTCTATTCTTTTTAGATAATTTTTCAATCAATTCAATTTGGAAATCTCCATATCCAGGAATATGAACCAATCTATTGGTATTAAATCCTTGGCCTCTGACTATACCTTCAACAACAACTAATTCGTTTTCAATTCTAATGTTTTCTCCAACCAACCAACCTCTTGAATCTCTCCAAGTTATCAGAGAAGGGAATTTTTGACATAAAGTCCGTAATAGATTTGAATTGTCATTGTTTGATTCAATAGAATATAATTTATCATCTTGAGGGAAAAAATGATTATAATAAGATTGTAAAGATTGTTTAATATCCATTTGTAAGTTTTTCTTTGGATATGCGGATACTAAATTCGGTATTACACCAAATGTACTTGGTATACCTTGAGCTAATAAGCTTCTTAATATAGTTTCACCATATTCTTCAACTTCAGATAATGCAGATAATCCAAATATAACAAAATCTGAACATTTAACAGCATCTAATAAATTGAGAATGTTTTTATGATTGGGTATTATAATTTTTAAATTTGATTTAAATCTACCAATGTTGATATTTGTGATTGAAGGATATGAAAAGTTGAAATCATTCGATTCTTCTTGATTAAAAATTTGATTTGCAATATCAACAGGTGACAAATCTTCAGTTAAACAGATTATAGTGATGATTTTCTCAATACCTTGATTTCCTTCAAAGATTTTCTTTGTCAATTTAGTTTCTAATATTTTATTTTCTTTCAACTGTTTCGATAAATTCTTTCTTTGAATCTTTGATATTGATTTATGTGATGAATTTGAATTTGAATTTGAATTAGATTTTTCAACTTTTCCTTTCAATTTATTCTTAAGTTGTCCCTTTGATGCATGTTTGGATTTAAATGGTTTATGATCATTTTTAAGTGTGGATCTGTGTGAATTTCCACCTTTAGCCATTATTGATCCTATTGATTCGAGATGAGATGAGATTAGATAATATTAATGATAATGAGAAAAAATGCACCAGAAACCCTCGTAGCCCTAGTCCAGAGCACCTGAGTGGTAGCAATTATAATAACCCACATTTTTTTATTTTTTATTTTTCTGTTGGTTTTCTAACTACGTCTCTCTCTCTCTCTCTCTCTCTCTCTCACGCACAGAAAATTATTTACAATTTTTGAAAATTGAAATTTAATTAATACATCAATAACGTTAGATTAGTATGTTGATAATTGAAGCAAGATGAGAGAAACGAGATATACAAGATGGATATTGAAATAGGAGAGTAGAGAGATGTCAATAATGAACGAAGGAAAGACTTGAACAGGAATCAATGATTGAATAAGGAATTCATTTAGTCATTTTGTTAATTATTCAGATTGTTATTATCTCATTTTCATTTTAGATATCGTATACTAACATTCTTTAGAATATGGCTCACGAAAACGTTTGGTTCTCACACCCAAGAAGATTTGGTAAAGGTTCAAGACAATGTAGACATTGTTCATCACACTCTGGTTTAATCAGAAAATACGGTTTAGATTTATGTCGTCAATGTTTCAGAGAAAAAGCTACTGATATTGGTTTCAACAAATATAGATAAATTTATTGCATGCTATAGGTTGCTTAAATTTATTGATTGTAAATTAGTTTAATATTAGGTTTATGTTATATATATAATAAAGAATTTATTAGTATAACTAATTTGTAAATAAACTTCTCTATTTTATTAAGCACAATGTGGATATCCAAAGGGTTTTGGAAATATATATATATATTTTACGTCTCTCTCCAAGATATAGATTGAAATTAGGTTGGTGTTGTACAATCAATGCACGTTGTTCGATGGATAAGTTATTATAGAAGATAAAACTAGAGCAGTGTAAAATAAAATGTTTCCCCTTAATTCGACATTCAAAATTCAATTCAAAAGAGATCATTTCAAACTTCCTAAAAGGGATGCAATTGTAATCTTGGGAAATTAAAAATACATTTATTTCTTTATAAATGGCAACGAGTATAACTTGATAAAAATCTACATTATCTCGTCGTGGCAAATTTTCCCTTATACTTTTTGATTAGAGAAAGAAAGAAAAAGAAAAGAAAAAGGAAAAAAAAAAAATGTTGATCTCATCAAAAGATTTTTATAGCATCAAACCGACGCCGCACTGCCTATTCAGGCGATGGCGATTTCTTCAATAGCGAAAGCTCATGTTGTTAGTAATAGTTTACATCAATTAATCTGAGTGTTAATATTCATTATAATTGAGATGCTTTGGTGTATATTCAACTTAATGTTGGTGTACTATATATTATATCTTTAAATGTTTGATCGATGTCAATTCTTAAAATTAACAAACTTCTTAATAAGCCAATCATGGTGACAAAACTTGCCAACCCGACAGGTACGACTGCAAATACCACAATGTTATAAAAATCAAAGAATCTCTTTTGTTTCCTATGTCTCTTTTTAGTTTGATTATCTTTTAATTGCACATTTGAAGTTACAAAATTTTGCACGGTGTAAGTTAAAGTTAAAAGACAACTTATCAATATCCAAATGTGTAAACCATATTTATACCCATTTGCCTGAAATGTAGAAACTAAATAAAATTCACACGCTATCATTATAGTACTCATTGATAACACTCTCACGATAGCAGCCGAAATTGAATATTTAACAATCCATCGAACTAATAGACTATCCAATATTGAATAGCTTAAATAGCAACTAACCAAACACCAAATTCCAGTTAAAAAATGTTCTAGATTTCTTGCGGTGGTCAAGGTTTGGTTATTTAAATCATGACTTAAGCCATTCAGAGAATAACATCTTTTCCAAGATTGAAATAAACTTATTAATGGAGGAATCAATGAAACGTCTCGACACGAAGCTAATAGGAAATGTTGTCTTGCGTTTAAAAACCGGAGACCCAATTCTTTAATGGAGGCAACTTTCTTATTACTTCTATTAAGATTATGTGGTCTTTGGTTATTCAATTGTGGACTTGGAGTTGAAGAAGAATTATTGGAATTAGTCTGTGACATACTTGTATACGAACGCGACATCGGCATTGGTAATAATGGAATAGGTGTATAGAAACGACTTCGACTGTTAATGAATGAATTATTATTATTATTATTATTATTATTATCAGGTATCGATTGTTGTTGTGGTGGTGTTATAGTATGTGAATGCAACCGTTGCGATGTTTCATAAGAAGGTACATCTTCAAACTGATCATACTCAAACGAGTCTGCGTGTATTAACGACTCCGCCGTATTGTTGTTCGAATCATGCAGTAGTTGGGTTATAGGATCTTGACTAGTTATAATCTGCGGATCTGGTTCCGATGCATTGTTATAAATCGTGCGATCGTCATCATCATCATCATCATCATCATCATGATCGCTTTGATGAGTTTCTGGATTGTTTGTAAATCTCTCCCTTATAGAATGGAATGACATGATAAATAATTGATATTTGATTGGTACATAAGTAATAAATATAATAAAAATTGTGAATTGGAAATCTTTGTCAATTGTTAATTAATTACAAAATCTGCTATTATTTGAAGTCCAATTTTTTTTTTTTTCTCTTGTATGATGATTTATTTAAAAGTACAAACAGCCAACGTAGAAACAGGTTTAGAAATATCAGAAATTGTACAACAAGAGTGAATAGTAGTAGTAATACCGCGGGTCTATTGTAAAAGCTGATTGTTGATTAAATAAGAAAACTGGAAGGCAAAAAAAGCTTATTTTCTCAATTAGTTTATTTTGAACCTATATAATAATAATAGCTGAGGATCTTTTCTAAAAGCTTAATTGGGTTTAAATTCAGATTGTTGACACTAATTTCATCCAATTCAGCTTGAACAACATTGTGTATGCTTGATTTAAATAGCTTCTAATTGTTGACTAATTTCATCCAATTCAGCTTTAGCAACATTGTATTGTTGAGTTAAATCTTCAAATTTCTTTTCCCAGTTTTCCTTTTCACTTTCTAAAGAAGCAACTTTTCTTTCCAATTGTTCTGCTTTAATATCAGTTTCTCTTAATTTTTCAGTTGTTTCTTTCAAATTCTTGTCGGCTTCTTCCAATTCTTCTTCTAAAACTTGATTCTTTTTAGTGTAATTATCATTTGAAGTCTTTAATGAATGTGATTCATCGGCAGTTTGTTTAATTTCATTCAAAGAAGTTTCCAATTTTTCGACTTCTTCTTCTAATACTGTGTTTTTTCTAGTCAAGGATTGAATTTGATTATCTTTTTCTAAATTTTCTTGTTCTAATTCTTTAATTCTGTCAGCTAAATCGTCTGATTTTTCTTGCCATTTTTCAGCATCTAATTTCAAGTTGTTGATTTTCTAAGACAATAAAAGTTAGTAAATGGTGGGCCAATTAAATGATCCCTTTTTTTTTATTTGATCCCTTTTTTTTTTTTCATTGTGTCGGGATCGAAAATGAAACAATGGAATCAATTGGAATACCACGAATTGGTGATATACAATTACATACTTCTTTAAGTTTATCCATGATTCGAAAATAAAGTTATTCTAGGGTATAAGAAGAATTGAATCAAAATTGGTCAAAAAGAAAAGAAAAAAAAAAAAAAAAAAGGAAGAAAAGTTGGAGCGTGTTATAAATTTTATATATAGGTAGTGTAGGGTGCTAACGAACGACGATCCACTAATTTAAAAATTTAGACGATATTGAAACTGGTCCGTCCCTCTTTATGTGATTTCTACTTGTACGATATTCCACTTGGGAAGTAATATGGTTCAAATCAAGGCGAGATAATACATATAGATCCCCTTATTCAATTTTTGAGATTCGCTCGTAGGTTGAAATTTTATTATGGTGTTGCTTAATTTCGCGTGCTCGCCGTCGTATCTTATTTTATTTGTTGAGTTTGGAATGCCGATCCACCTGAAGTATAAAACAATAGAAAACAATCATGACACTTGTATGTTTTTCTAGACACACATTTATCTGCAAAATAGAATTATGATAATTTGGCCAAAAGCTTATTCAATTTGCGCGTGATCTCTGTTTTTGTCTATAATGTAATGCATCTGCAGTGAAATTATCTTTAATGGGTCATTTTAACCTTACTAATCTTTTTTCGTTCGCGGGAATAAGTTTTATTGTTTTTTTTAACTTACGTGCAATTTTTATTCCCCGAAAAACAAAATTAAAAGTGACACCTTGAAGATGATCCCACTGAAGATGCATGACGTTTCCATTCTCAATCTTTGTCGTCTAGAGATGATGTTATCAGGTTTCAATTCGTGTGATATTGATTTTTTTGCCACTGAACTCCAATTCAACATTGTAGAGATCAGACTTTGTTATTGTTAAGGGATGAATGGGAAAAGAATAGGCTATTTAATATAGATTTACCACATTATGTTTGGAGAACGGTATCAGGTAGTAACTAAGATACTAGAAATCACAATAAGGATGGACAAGATAAGATTCAATCAAGACTCGTACTACAATTGTTAATCTCTATGAGATATCTAATATGATTGATTATCAAATGGTGGTGGTTCTCCACTGTAATATATCTTATCTGGGTATGTTGCACGACTCCGGATATACAGAGATTAAATTGACCGGGAATTATTTCCGTGGTTAAACTTTCGCAGCAAAAAAATTAACTTTTCTTTATTACTCAATCTGGATTTTGCAACCAGCATTCAGATTGTGTGTACCTTGTTTGAATTGTGATTTGCAAGTAACTTTACTACTAGTTATTATTCTTACTAGATTCTGATCTGATCTGAACCCCCATCCAATCGAGACTAAATTTTTTTTTTTTTTCACTAATTCTTTCACGATTTCATCTTCATCTATTATGTCTATTCCATCGCCTGATTCATCACATAGTCTACTTTTGAGTACAAGTCCCAACCTTCCGCATCCTTTTGAAATCATCTATGGTTCAAACGTTTCAAATCTTAAATCACAATCTCCACAATGGCACAATCAGATAAACTATCAAGAAATAGCGAAGAATATACACGAGAAAACTACACCTAAACAAAAAACAACTGGGTATGAACGAAATATACAACCTCCCACATTAACAATATTAGATGGACTAAATAGAACCCCAACGATCATTTCAACAGCTTCATCACTACGAAATAGAAAACAACGAAAAGCTGTCTTTAGTAAAAAAGAAAATACCTACAAGTTCCCCGTAAATAGAAAGAAATCATTGAAATATCAATCACGTCCAAATTTTAAAAATAGATTGGATTTCAAACAATATTTGAAATTATCAAATTATGAAAATATAGTATTAGAGTTATTACCTTCCAAAATGAAATCATTTCAATACAAAGATAGGTTAAACCCAGTGCCTAAATTGACATATAGTATGGTTAAAATGAATAGTTTGAAAGAAAAGAAACACGTTTATACCACTTCGGATATAAATTTCATGGAGATTATATATCAGAAATATAAAGAATCGGTATTTAATCAAAAGGTTACCATGCCGGTAAAATTTGAAGATATGTTTCCCTTGGATTCGAAATTATTGAATAAACACGAATTAAATCAATTGAATACAAAATTGTTATTTGAAATATTATTGAGGAGAACATTGGTTGCGAAGATGGATTATCGATTGAGAAACAATGGATTGGATCAACTTTCTAGATCAAGTTCGAGTACAAATTCTTCATCATCATCTTCTTCTTCTTCTTCTGATTTATCAGAATCAATTAATTCGGATTTTGATCACCACCACGAGATGTTTAAACATTTATTGATACCACCAACAGGCAAACAGATGGAAAAGGATCCAGAAAATCAATTCATCAATGATTTTAATCAAATATATGATCAACGACATAATACAACACAAGAACCACAGATAAAGCATCAATTTTATTCATTGAAACCTCAGACTCGTTCACAAATCACTATAACGTCCACAGAGGAAGATTATAAAAGTGTTTTAATGAAACGAAAAAGCCAAAGTACTTGTAACACGTCAATTGTTCAAATTTTAGATAACGTGAGTGATGAATTACATTCATTTATTGAACAGGTTGATGTTGAATATAAACTGAAAAATATAATTCCAAAGGATATAATCGAACCAAATGCATTGATTGAAAATTTAAACAAAAAGATATCGTTTAATGTAAATTTCGAACACGAACAACGAAAAATTAAGATATTTGATCAATATTCAATGAAATCAAATAATGCCTCAATTATAACAGAGTCGACTAAAACGTCAACAACGAGAACTTCTTTGAACTCCGTATCTAGATTTAAATCTTATAAACGAAGATCGATGGTTAAATGAATTTAAAACAAAAAAAAAAAACAAATTCCAGAAACAAAGTATGACAGCAAAATAAGTCAATGGTTATTATATAATGAATGAATGCTTTTTTTTAAAAAAAAAAATATTCAATAAAACTGCAATTTCTTTTTATCTATTCAGATGGTGGTTTCTTTTGATTTGAAATTCACTTTCCGCAATGTTAAACTAATGTGGTAATATTATTATCACGAATTATACGTTATTGGTAGCATAAATTCTTTTATCCTTTTTGTTATTTCCTCATCCGACATTTCATTATTAAATCCTTTTGCTTTACTACTTAAATAATAATCTTGGTCTAATAAATTTAACATAAACAATGGAATTTTATTATCCCTTACCCCTTCGCAAACTTGTAATACTTCAGTTGAAGTTAAATGTTGATTTGCATGTAATTGGATCAACTTATTAAACCATACTTTATCCTTTATATATATCGGTATATTTGTCCTTGGGTTGATCACATTTGGGGAATTCAAAGCTGCAACTGTAGCTTGTGATAATTCATTATTAAAACTATTCTTTTTCAATAATGGATCGACTTCGTCTAATGGTATCACATCATTATTCAACAATTTATTAAAATCGTCTAAATCTGAAGAATTTTCTTGTTGTTTTTGAATCTTTTGTCTTTTTCTAGGGATGACGTTTTTCACATTGTATTCTTTATTTGATTCTGGATAATTGAATTTTCCAACTTCTCCATATATTGATCCATTTGAATCACCTAGATCATGAGCATATCTGGGATCCATTTTGATAAGCAATGGTAGTATTTCATTATGATAAATTGACATATATTTCAAATTATCACTCAAAAAGAAATCATTAATTATCAATTGTGACTTATTATAATCTGTCAAGTCGGGCAAATTTAAGCTTTCATTGTATAATATTGTCTTAATTAATCGTTCATCAATAATCAACCTATTTGAATTCAAATCTATAATTTGAAAGCGTCCAATTTTAGGATTCCATTTATAAGAATACTCCAATTGATTTGACTTTTCCATGTTTATAAATTTTGAATGTTTCATCAACTTATACCATAATACATATCTATACTGAATCACGTTGATTAGATGTTGTTGACATGAATATTTCGTATATGTTGAATAAACAGTTTCGGGATTGGCATTACGTAGTTGTCCACAGATGTAATTCCATGATTTCTTGGACATTTCAGGTTCTGACCCTTGTGGAAATGAATGAACCACATCGGATAATAGTTTAATTAGATATTGATCCATTTTTGGTGTCCATCGTTTATATTTTGACTCTTTTGATTTCAAATCATACTTTGTTAAATCGTGACAATTATTTGCATGTGCCTGTTGATAGAGACCATTGGTGTCTTGTAGTATTAGATTCGAATGGTTTGTTGTACTACTACTACTGTTGTGGTTATTTGACATTTTCTACAAGTTAGATGAAACAAAACTGTAATAAATTTTTTTTGATACTACACACTTTGATTAAATTTAGTTATAATTTATTCAATGCCTTTCTTATAATATTTAACAACTCATCTTCTTTATCCGTTTGTTTCTCACCTGTTTCATCCTCAATACTGCTATTAGCCGTGTTTAATCTATTCTTCAATAACATAAACGTACTCGATTGCGGTAAAATCATTAATAATCCATATAAAGATTTAATCAAATATGGGTTTTGTTTTGGCTCCAACATTCTTAATCTTAATTTTAGAAATAACGGAGATTCAATTAATTGGATCAACACATCTAATTGGATCAATAAATCTGCATTTGGCTCTATGTCTTGTAATTGTTGAATGATTAAATAACACAATTTATATTGTCCCGTAAATAAACTTAATGAAATTATAGCCGCAATATTAAAACACCAACTAGTGAATAAATTCTTTAATAATTGAAAATCACCATCTACTTTTTCGATATTTATATTTTTCAATTTTCTTCTAAATGGTGCCAATTCAGTCGTTGTCATGAGGATATTATTTAACACTGTGATCATGTTATTTTTAAATTCAAAATCTAAATCATTCGCATTAGTTAACACATCTGAAAATGTTGTGAATATAATTTCTGAATTTAACGTAACACATAGTTTTCTTATTATGAATTCAACTTTTAATGATTTTTCTTGTCCTCCAATTTCAAATAATTTAATTAATTTAATTATAAAATCTTTGAAGAATTCTTTATTCGATTCCGATATAATACCTAATAATTGTAACACTTTTAATATAACATCATTCGAAGTATCGTATTTTAATAAATCTATTAATTCAAATTTTTTATTTTCGGTGAAAAATTTTAAAAATTGGTCTGGACTTCTTGAATATATGAATATTAACCATTCTAGACTGGTGATTCTTGATAATTCATTAGTTTGATGGTTTAAATATTCATTGATTATTGCTGATAATGTTAAAGGTAATTGGATTTGATTAAATTCTTCACCAATATTTAATCCTAATAATTCATTATAATCTTTCCCATCATCAAATTTATAAAGAAACTTTTGTAATTGTAAATTAAATTGTAAAAAATTATCTCTCAATTCATAATCGGATTCTTGATTCAATTTGGATATATTTTTCAAAATGATGGAAATACATTCATTAAATTGTTTCAAGATACCAGTTGGCGAAATGTCTAAAATTTCAGTCAACCATTTTAAACTTATAAATTGGACTTGATGATAAATTTCAATATCGCTATCAATTTCTTGATCGCGGAGAAACCCAAGTAAAATATTGATAATTTTTGAATAATCAATGAAAATATCTTGTCCTGCAATTATTTCATCACCATCTGTATCCTCATCGTCTTTTTTCCTGATCACCGTTGTATCATTCGATTTTATCGATTCATCATCATCATCATCAGTAGCATTCCCCTCATCTCCTTCGACAATTTCTTTTGTTTTCTTACTTAAGCTAATTTTTATACTTGCAATCTGTTTGATTTCCTTAAGGAATATATTCAATAAAGTCTCAGTTTCCAAGCGTATATCATTTGAACTATTATTGAAAAGAAACTTGATCAATGGGTCTAGGAAATTGGGTAAAAATGAAATCAATTCCAATGAAGGAATATCATCAAATAATTCTAGCCAACTTAATAGAAATTTATTTGTAAATGGATCAATCACGTACATTCGTTCCAACAAAGTGGGGATAAATTTAGGTAATGAAAATGCCTTTGACGGATCTTGTGATTGATTGATTTGGATGCTATTCCCATTCGCATCGATTAAATTACTGATTACATTGTTGCTATCATTATCTTGTTGTTGCAATATTGAAACATAATTTGTTGCCTTGGCACTAACGATATCTTTAATTAAACGATCCAAAATATCAGCGGCGTTTTTAACACTAGACTCGGAGTCGGAAACCAATATGCATAGGATATCAAATATTTCATTGAAATATAACAAGATTTCTCCACGTGCTATTTTGGCAACATTATATAATGACTCACAGGCATAATAACGAACCCTGGCATCTGTATCTTTGAACGTTGCAAATATGGGTCTGATTATATCCTTGAGGAAATATGCAATTGCAAAAGATCCCAATGCCACAGAAACACTGCCCAATGCGGTGATGGCTCCCATTTTGGATGAATTTGAAGTTGATGTTGTCAATTCAGTCAATTCTTTGATAATTTTATAAATTGTTTGAGAATCATTTTTCAGTAATGCTGTTTTCGTCAACGCTTCAAT
This sequence comes from Insectozyma coleopterorum, assembly GCA_030565325.1. Lineage (NCBI taxonomy): Eukaryota > Fungi > Ascomycota > Pichiomycetes > Serinales > Debaryomycetaceae > Insectozyma > Insectozyma coleopterorum. The sequence goes on from JAJMBM010000143.1 coordinate 25,786, forward strand.
TTGAAATGCCGTGGCTTTACGTTTTTCATAAATATGATTAGATAGGTCTTTTATTAATGATTGATCTAATATTTGATCCAAACTTGTCATTGGAAAAATCAATGAATAAATAAATTCGCGTAGAAAAAAAAAAAAGAATATATTATATATTATTAGGTCATTATCATCATTAATCTTCTTCTTCATACATCTTTCTCTTCTTATATCTATTTCCAGTATAATCTTGCATTGATTCCTCACTGATTTCAGCATCGATTGGAACATTCAGCTCTTGTTTCGGTAATTGTTCAAGCAATGTTTGTACATTTTTAATTTCCTCAACATTGGGTATTTTTATCGAGAATTTCAATATTAAATCTCCTTTAGAATCCAATTGTTTTATCGGCATACCTTGTCCTTTAATGATTTTAATATCATCGTATTTGATAGTAGGCTTAATCATCGTCTTTATCCATTTTCCACTTATATGTTTGAATATAACAGGCCCGCCTCCCAATGCGACTGATAAATCAATTTGAATGTTTTTAATCAAATCATTACCGTCTCTTATGAAATCAGAATGCGGCTTTTCTCGTAATTTAATAACTACATCTCCTGGTATTACATTCCTACCTTCGTCTGACTCGCCACGTATTATTATCTTGTCTCCAGTCTTACTACCGGGTAAGACGTTGGCTTTTATAATCTTTGTATCTTGAATATAACCACCGCCATTACAATATTTGCATTTATTTTGTGGAGCTATAAAGACACCAGTGCCTTGACATGGTGAACAATTATCATTCTGTCTATATTGAGAAAACTGATTATAATAAGTTATCAAAACCTGTCCTGAGCCCCGACATATATCACAAGTTTGTGGGTTCAATCCTCCGAATCCATTACAATGAGAACATTTCATGGTTTTAGGTAGGGATAATTTAATGCTTTTGCCACTATAACAATCATTAAGATTTATATCACAAGTGTGATATATATCATCACTTCTGTACATTTTTTGATTCAAAGGCTGCCCTAGTGGTTCAATATGTTTTTTCATATTTGTATTTGTCGAAAAGTTTTGAAATCCATTTGATCCAGTAGTGAATGTCGAATGGTGTTGTGAGAACATGGATTGATGTTGTGAAAACATTGTATTTATATCTTGAAATACTTGTGAAAAGATATCAGTGGCGAATGAATTCGATCTTCTTGGACGAAATCCCTCTTGTTGTTGTTGTTGTTGTTGTTGGGGTGGTGATTCAGTAACTAAACCTTCTAGACCTTGCATACCGTATCTATCATATATTGAACGTTGTGTCGAATCCTTTAGTATTTCATAAGCCCTTGTCATGTCTTTGAATTTCTCAGTCAAGAGTGGATCATGGTTTGTTTTATCAGGATGACATTTTAGTGCTAGTTTCTTATATGATCTCGAGATCTCTTCGAATGTGGCAGTGGTGGGCAATTGGAGAATATCGTATAAACCTGTCTCCCTAACCATAAATGTGAATTGAATATTTATAGAATGATACGTGAATACGAAAATTAAGTGTGATAATATAATATGTGGAATAAACAGTAGTATTACAAGTATATATAGGTTATATAAGGATGGCTAAACCCATTTATTAACTGTGTTAGTTTGGTTGATTATTGTGTGTTGCCAATTTGTGCATAATAAACAAAAGACACTTTTTGTTTTATCGTCTTTGATTTTCTATAGCCTTCTTTCCACTTCCACTACAAACTAATCTGTCACGTCACGTGATGTAACACTTTCTAAACTGTACAGAGATTTTGTATATAAGGGTGTTTAATTGGCAAAGAGCGTACACCTATGTTACTTTCGTGCTTAGTGGTAATCAAACATTAAGATATGGTAATTGATAATATAAAGTTGAATAAAAGATTGTAATTATATGCATTGTATAACCAGACCACCAAAGTCGTGTATTGTTGACAAACGTTGTATAGCAGCAACATTCAGTTACGATTACATGTATCGATTTGGTGTATCCTATTCTTTACGGATATATATTCATATGGGAGTTTAACAGTGGGAGTCCATATCAATACAAAAGATGATGATTTCGTATTCTCTACTTCCTATCTTTCTCTCTCTCTCTGTTAATTTCGTGGTTAATCGTTAATAGATGATTCTCAATTACAATTGTTACAATTCATACTTCAATAATGTATATTCTTGTTGAATAGATTGCCCAATGGCATTAAAGTTATTCCATTCATGTATACATTTCATTTCACTTATTCCTTTTGTGATATCGCCATTTTTTGCATCTTGGAAACAACCGCACGGAACACTAAACTCGTCGTAAATTATGAAAGTTAAACCACGTAAAAAACTATATGTATAAAATTTAAACTAAAAGATGATTCCCACGATGTGAAATAAAAAAAAATTGATTGTTTTGGATAATAGTCAAGATTTCGGCTAAAAATTTAACATTGTAACAAAAAAATACCAAACTTGGGTTATAATACAAAGTTTTACAAGTTAAAAAAAGTCACAATAGTCTACAACAAAAGAAGAACATGGAAAAAACAAGGAAAACAATAATAATCTCAGCTAAGACGACTGTGGTAGGTTTTTCTGTAGAGACTAGATAGTTTGTATAGTTTTACCTAATATATACGATAAAAAAAAAATAGTAACAACGAATAAAAACAATATTAATTTCAGCTAAGACTGTGATAGGTTTCTCTGTAGAGACTAGATAGTTTGTATAGTTTTATTTAATATAAAGTAACAATGTGGTTCGGTTTGTATTAAAATCTAAAGATATTGATCAAGAAGTATGTAGATTTTTCTAACACACATTGCATTATATTTTTGAATGAGATTTCACCATCTTCGTAATATTCTCACATTTGATTACAGTCGAAATATTAGCGTTTTTTTTTTTTACTTTAGAACTAACTGGAATTTAAACAAAAAGTGGTAAAGACTGAAATGAACTGAAATGTGAGACATATTTATACTCATCCAGGTGAAAGTATGATAATCTCAATAAGGCAAACAACCAACTAAAAGCTTGTTCTTGGGCATCACTTTTTGCTGCAATTAAAAAGTCCTGGCTAAATTTAATATGTCCGTAGTATATATGACTATTGTTCAATAAGAGTCATTAGAAGAATTAGAAAACAAAGATTAAAATTGCAATGTTTATTAAACGAATTGGATTTTTATAAATATTCAACATTATAACAACAAAATTGATAGTGCTATAAATAAGATAAGAATGACGTGATATTGAATTGTATCGGATTGTTTATGGTATGTGATAAAAGATGAAGCACCAACCTCGATCTTGTGAAAAATAGTTAGACGCACATTTGATGCTAAGCGTCTAAAATTAGTTGGATCTGAAACAAAAACAGATCTGTTAATTTAAAGAAGTTTACTTTATTTGACACATCTACATTAGCTATCAAGGATATTACTGAAGTATCTAAATCACAATAGTATATATCAATAAACTGATCATTTTTTTTTTTTTTTTTTAATACAAACTATCTAGTCTAACCCTACCACAGTCTTAGCTGAGATTATTATTGTTTTCATTGTTTTTTGAACCATTTTTTCCATGCTTTTTCTTTGGTTTTTGACCATTGTTGTGTTAATTATATCACAATAGAATAAGATTTTGAATTCGATTACGTTTAATTGGGTTCGTAATCTTCTTTGATGAATTCTGTCGTCGTTTCCATAAGAGTGTATATTACTTGTAAGTATCAGTGTATTTTCTAATAAAATCCTGTTGGAAATTCATGAGCAGCCGTTATTCTTCCTGCTATTGTAAATCTATGTGTTGGATAGAATTTATTCCAAATTAGTTTTGAGACTCTACAACTCTGATAAATGTGTATACAAAAGCCCTACCTCTATTTGACCACTGAGTTTGTATATTGTTCATAATTTGACTTGCAGTATTTAAATATCTCGCATTGCTAGTCAATTCATATGCATCTAAATACGCCCATAGAACCTGCGAGTTATCATCGGTGTATATATGAGAAGAACCAGGTATTGCAGTAAACCATCCATCATTATTTTGATAAAGATATAAATTATTCATTAACAAATTTGTTCTCGTAATATTACCAGAATT